>VDFB02033836.1:0-79467 GCA_007258455.2 Sequoia sempervirens | reverse complement strand
AAGATGTTCTAATTTATGGAAAAGTCATTAAAGAGGCCTGTTTGAAGAAACCTGGATGGAAGAAAAAGGATCCCCAAACAATTCATGTCTTAGGGAAATTGGCTAATATAATGTTGGGAAATGTAGTCATTCCAAAGTACACTGACCCTGGAAGTCCTGTAGTGCAAATACATATAAATGGCCAATTGTAAGTAATGTTTTGATTGACCTTGGTGCTGCCATCAATGTCATGACCAAGCATACTATGGACTACCTAAACATCCTAAACATTCGGTCTACACCTACAGTCCTGCAACTTGCTGATAGCTCCACTGTCACACCTGATGGAATGGTGGAAGATGTAATTGTCACTCTTGAATCTTGGGAGTATCCAGCTGATTTTACAATATTATCTACTAAGGCAACTTTAGGAGGATACCCTATTATCCTAGGTAGACCATGGTTAGCAACTGCTGATGCTTTTATAGGATGTCGTTCTGGAGATATGACTATTTCTGATGGACAGTCCACAAAAAAATTGGCTTTGTATCCGCCTGCTTGACCTCAACCAGATTTGTCCCAACCTGTTTGGCCAGATGTGGGGGAAGAAACTGAAGAAGCCAATTCATTGGATCAATTAATGATGCTCCAGACTGATCCATTCTCACAATTTCAGAATGAGGATGCCTTGCTTTTTCAAATTCTACAGTCTAACGCTGATATGGGTAGTTCATCTGATCCAAATAGTGGTCATCTACAATGTTTCCTGCAGCAACTGAATTCTGAGAGTTTGCTGCCTAAATTTCCTGCCATTTTTCATAACTTGCTTCCACAAGAGGTACAAACATTACCTGTAGATTCTATGAGTGATCTCACTAAGCAGATAGAATTGTCTCCAGGTCACTGTTTGAATATCAATAGCAAGCTGTCACAATCTCAACAGACTGTCCTACTCAAAATGCTGCAAAATCAACATAAAGCTTTTGCATGGGAATATGGTGACATGAAAGGAATAGATCCTAGAATTTGTACTCATAGGATCTATATCAAATAAGACTGTTTACCAATTAGGCAACCTCAAAGAAGAATAAATCCAACACTCAGGGAAATAGTTAAGAATGAGCTTCAAAAGTTGCTTGATGCTGGTTTTATCTACCCAATATCTGATAGTCAGTGGGTCTCTCCGTTAGTTATTGTCCCTAACAAAGGTGGAAAATGGAGAGTGTGTGTAGATTACAGAGAGTTGAATACTGCCACTAAAAAAGATCACTTTCCACTACCGTTTGTAGACCAAGTGCTAGACTGACTGTCTAGTAAAAGCTATTTCTCCTTTTTGGATGGCTACAGTGGATACAATCAGATAAAAATTTCCCCTGAAGATCAAGATAAAACCACTTTTACCTGTCTATGGGGAACATTTGCTTACTCAGTCTTGCCTTTTGGTCTATGCAATGCGCCAGCAACATTTCAGAGAATAGTAATTAGTATTTTTGCTAATATATCTCATGATTGTATGGAAATTTATATAGATGACTTCACTACCTATGGGGTTACATTTGAAGAAGCACTGGTGAATTTAGAAAAAGTATTGGAAAGGTGTAGAGAGAAAAATTTGTCTCTGAACAGTGAAAAGTGCTTTATGATGATGCAAGAAGGTATTGTTCTAGGCCATCATCTCTCCAAGGATGGAATTCAGGTTGACCCTGCTAAAATTGAAGTTATTATGAATTTACAAACTCCTACAAAACAAAAGGATGTCAGAAGCTTCCTTGACCATGCAGGGTATTATAGAAGGTTTATAAAAGATTTCAGCAAAATTGCCAGTCCACTATATGCCTTATTAATTAAGGATTCTGCATTCGATTGGACAGAGGCCTGTGAAAAATCTTTCCTGCAGCTAAAGGATTTGCTTACTAAAGCCCCTATTCTTCAAGGTCCAAAATGGACTCTACCTTTTCATATACATGCAGATGCTTCTGATTTTGGCATAGGGGCAGTCTTAGCCCAAAAATAAAATTCAATTGAGCATGCTATCTATTTTATCAGCAAAAACCTTCAAGGTCCTGAGCTAAACTACACTGTTACAGAAAAGGAGTTGCTAGCAGTAGTGTATGCTTTGAATAAATTTAGGCATTATATCACAGGTTATCAGATATTTGTCCACACCAACCATGCAGCAATCAGGTATCTGATGAACAAGTCTACCATCTCTAGTAGGTTGGTAAGATGACTCCTATTGTTGCAAGAATTTGACATTACAATCATTGATAAACCAGGAAGAGCTAATGTTGTGGCTGATTTTTTATCAAGGCTTCAAACAACTGCACCTGCTGAGCAAGAAGTCATTGATGATAGGTTCCCTGATGAACACATGTTTTCCATTGCTGCACACACTCCATGGTATGCAGACATTGCCAATTATCTAGCAGCAAGCAGAATACCAGCTCACTTCTCCCTAAAAGAAAAGAAACTATTAATTGAGAAAAGTTTTAACTTTTCATGGATTGCAAATTGTCTGTTTTACACAGGACCTAATCAAGTTATGCGCAGATGTGTAAGAGAAGATGAGACTTATGATATCTTGCATGTTTGCCATAATAAACCATGTGGGGGACATTTTGCAGCCAAGAGAACATCAATGAAGGTTCTTACAACAGGATATTATTGGCCAACATTACACAAGGATGTTGTAGCTTATACAAGGAGATGTGACAGATGCCAACGTATGGGAAGACCAACCAGATCAGATGAAATGCCACTGTATCCACAGGTAATAGTCACCCCCTTTGATAAATGGGGAATGGATTTTGTTGGACCAATTGATCCACCATCAAATGGTAAGTCATACATTCTGGTTTGCATGGATTATGTAACAAAGTGGGTTGAAGTAAAGGCAATGACTCATGCTCGTGATAACAAGGTTGCTGAATTTTTGTATGAGAAAATTTTCACTAGATTTGGAGTTCCCAGAGAGCTTGTAACTGATCAAGGAGCTTAGTTCACGTCCAATTTGATCACTGCACTAATGAATGACTATAAAATCAAGCATAGAAAATCCAGCCCCTATCACCCTCAAGCCAATGGTCAGGTGGAGGTTACAAACAGGGAAATAGAGGCAATCCTAACAAAGACAGTGCAGCTCCATAGGAAAGATTGGAGTAGTAGACTTCCTGAAGCAGTCTGGGCCTACAAAACTACATGGAAGACAACAACTGGGTTTGCACCTTTTGAACTGCTTTATGGGAAAACAGCCATGTTGCCCATTGAATTTGAACATAAAACTTTGAGGACAGCTCTCGAACTCAATATAGACATTTCTGAAGCACAGAAGGAACGTCTCCTGCAGTTGAATGCCTTGGAGGAAATGAGAGAAGCTACCCTGCAGCATACAAAAGCCGTCCAACAGCAAAGGAAAAAATGGCACAATCAACACATCAAAACCAAGCAATTCTTTGCTGGTGATTGGGCTCTGCTATATGATTCCAGGTATCAAGAAAACCAAGGTAAGCTCACCACCTGCTGGCTCGGTCCCTATGAAGTTGGGAATGTGTTTGACAATGGTTCAGTACAGCTGGCCACAATTGATCCATTCCGTTTCAAATTGCTAGTTAATGGACACTGACTGCGATTATATCATAAGTCAACATCAAAGGAAGAGTTCCTGAAAAAGTTTGATTCGACTAGTCTTCCTGTAGCAAAAGGCTTAGGCCTTTTTCCTGCAGCTTCTCTTTAAGTATTGCGTTGACCACCCATAATAAAGTTTTTTTTTTTTTTAAAAAGAAAACCACTTTTCTCTATTTTTTTTCATCTATCACATCATTCATTCCTTTATCTGCCACATCATCCATATTGCCACTCCGCCTCATTCATGCATTAAATCTCCCAGCTATCATTTCATGATACGCTGTTGTCCTTTATGGCATGCCCGAGAACTGAATTCAAGGTACGTGAAATCTTTTCATTATCGCATAATGTATTCTTTCTGTTTATTCATTAATTGTAATGTATATGTCAGTCGTAATTGCACGCTTTAAACTTATCACCCTGCACATGTGAGGACACATGTCAAATGCTAAGTAGGGGGTGGGGGTATTCTAATTTGAAATTTTCCTGTGCCAAATTTACGTTTTCCAAAATAGTTATGTTCTTGTACTTTCTAAAAGTATGATTGCGAAGCCATATCCTAAGAACAAGCTAACTACTTAGTTTAAGTAGTTATTAAAATTATTTTATGCAAATGTCTAGTTGTTATTCTTGGTAAGGAAAAGGAAGTGTAGTAAGGAAGAAGAGTCTTTTGCAAGCTTTCAGCATCAATCTGAGTTTTTGTTTTAAGGGTTTTTGATCATGGGTGGCCAACTGGTGAGGCACGAGCCTGTGGCTCATGAGGTGTTGACACAGGATCCTCAGTTAATGCAAGCATTCGCCAATTGTGGATGGTTAAATTATTTCTTGAGAATTGATTCTTTTGATGAAGAGGCTGCGGGCGAATTCTTAAGAACATTTTCAGAAAATGAGGCTATGGTATGGGGTTTGGCGGTGGCTGTGACAGAGGAAAGAATTGCAGAAGTTACTAGATTACCGACAGTTGGTGAAAATTTTCCTGTTGGAAGGGATGCTATCTCTACTAGAGCAGAGTTTACCCTACCAGCTGACAGGCCTTTGGAAATCTCAAAGCAAGGGTGCAAAAGAATGTCCCTGCCTTATCCATACTCTGAGTATGCCATCTTTATTATCAGGTATTTAACTTGTGAAGGGCACTTCTCTTACCTACATTCATATCATTTCAAATTGTTAAGTCATATGAGACATGGACTAGTAGTGAATGTTCTGAATTTCTTGATAAACCTTTTGCAAAATAGTGCACACAAAACCCAAAAGGGTAAAGGAAACTTTGTCACACATCATGCCCTAATAAAACTTTTGATTGAGCGATCTTTAAGGGATGTTTCACCTCTTTTCTGGAATGAGTTTGTTGCCCGAAAAGGTCTTCAACCGCCTAAACCCCCTAGGGCACTACCTGCACAGCCTAGAAGAAAGAAAATGAGAATTGAGTCCACAAGTACAGAAACAGAGCAAGAATCTGCTGCTCCTGTAGTGCCCAGTCTTGCAGCTTCTATACCAATGTCCGCTACTGGTGTGCAAACAAGGTCTGCCGCTAGGAGAGAAAAAGGAAAGACAATTGTAGGTGAGTCATCTGGGGTAGGGCAGACTCCTGAGTCGGACCCACATACTCAAAGACAAAAACTTTTTGCCTTATCCTCTCCTATGGGGTCTTCGCCTGTCTCTGTCTCTCCTGCAGCAACACCCGTTAATACTCTAATATCTTCTTTCCCTACCGAGTCTGGATCTTCAAGACCAGCTAGGAAGAGGACTACTAAGGAAGCATCCTTTGCTACTGCTCCTTATGCAAAACTACCGAGAAGGAGTTCATTGAGAAAACAGTCTAAGCCTGCTACAACCTCCGTTCAAACAGAAACTGTCATAATATTGGAGGACTCTGTTGAATCAGGTCATGATAACTCCCTGGGTATGTCTGCAAATGTTCCACAAAGCTCCTCTATTGTTCCTGAGGTAGCACAACCCAGTAATGTTGATAAGGGGAAAATGCTGAGTCTGGACGACTTAGCTTGTGCGGCTGAGAAAATTTCTGGGGAAGAACAATCTTCTCCCATGCAGCAACAGGACTTCATCCTGCAGCAAGAGGATTTTGTCCTACAACAAGAAGAAGGTGTGCTTGAACTGCATGAAATACCCTATGATAATCCATTGCCCACTAAAGTTTGCACAGATTTATTTGTGTACAAAAGGACTCTACTGATTGCATACTTGGAATTTCTGAAAGTTAATTGGAAGCTTGTGTCATTCCAGACTTTATGTTTTCACCATTTTGCCAAAATTGAAGTTCAAAAAAGTTTATGGGATGAGGAAAAGAAAAAGCTACAAAGGGAAATTGAAAGGAAAAAGCAAGAAATTCAAGATATGCAAAAGAAAATGGATGAAATGATGGAAATAACTGGAAAAATAATGGAGTGTAGGCCGCCACCCAAAGTATATGCAATGTGCCTCAAGGAACAGTTTCTTTGGTTCAAACTAATGAGGATCTCTAGAAATTTGGATCCCGATATTGAAACAACCAAGGAATTCTATGATGCCTATGAGGTGGCCCCTAATTGGTTGAAAAACTCCATGTGTGAACTTTATTTACATGGTTATTTAATTCCTACAGAAACTGAATGGAACCCACTCCTTTATATAGGTGATATCCATCTAAGAGCACTTATGTCTTGGGCTACAAATGAGGTCAATTATGGGAGACAATTGGAAACATATGAAGAAGCAGAAAGAGATGAACCTATTCTTCTAAGAGCTGAGAGTTCAGACCCACACACAGTTTTAAGAACCTAGCTTAAAGTTACTTATGGATCGAATTACCCTCAGGAAAGAGAGAAATTTTTTGACATCAGACAACAGGTATACAGTGAGTTCAAAGAGCAGAAATATATATTTTGGAAACTCGCCTCTTCCAGGATTGAGGCAAGGTGGGAGAAATTGATGGTTGGTCTAAGAAAGAAAGAGCATCACAGCCCTTTGAACTTCACAGCAGCACTCAGGAGAACAGAAAGGCACATGCAACTGGGTTTGCAAAGCAGATTTGAATTATGGATGGCACTAACCTTCCAACCCCCAGTTTTAATATGGCCGCTCTATCCCTATCAAACCAAGGAAATCAATGAAGAAATAGAAAACCACAGATTTGAAAGATGGGAGTTTACCAGAGGTTTTTACTACAAGTTTGGAACTTCGTTGCAGGGTCATGCTTCTCCAACAAATTTTAGGGAAATAACAAGGAAATTCAATGCTAGAGGACCAGCATTACGATAAGTAGGGGGTAGAATGATGAGCCTTAAATATGCTCATAGTTTGAACTTTTGATACTCTTACTTTTGTTATTAATAGTTGTTTAAACCTGTTGATTAAAGACTTTTCGGGTGGTATCCTGAAGCAACGAATTCCATATTCCTGTAGCTTGACAACTTCATTAATTACCTTTTTGACCTTCCGCATGGCTGATGTATGCTTATGATTTTGGATAATGGAATAGGATTAACGTGTGATTAATGAATGGATTTCGTGTCACTTGTGTGTATGCTTTCCTTCGCCTCTGTCACTTATTGCAGGTTGTTGGAGGGAGCAGAAATTGATCAAGCGCAAAGAATCTCGGCTCCGTTGAAGAAGTTGTTCCAGTAATAACTCTTTGACCAAATCTTTGGGAGGGAGCTTTAATGGTCCTTTGATCTAGGGAGTGTGTAATGCTATATTTTCTCTGGGTCGCGTCAAGCAGATAGACTTTCATTTATGAATATCTGTTCCGCGGATTTAGAATGTATTTATGATCACGACTCCCTCTGTTAGTTAGTTTGTTGTCTTTTTCATTTAAATAACCGTTCCTCCTGTGTGAGTGAACGAGGATGAAACAGTATGAGTTAAAATTAAGTTGAATAAGCAATAGAGTTCTGTGTTAAGTTTTATTTTCAAACAGAGTAATCGATGTATCCTGGTTCTGAATATGAATAAAATTCGATGAAGCTTTGAGTCAACTTCTTGTGTAATTTAGTTGATGCTTGCTAAGGGGGCCCACTTAGTAAGTATTCTGTAGCAAGTTGTTGTAGTTAACTGTTCATTTCATGTTGATTACTAGTTAGAATCTATTTCTGTAAATTTCAACGCAAACTCAACTTTGTATTATTCCTGTAGCATTGGGAATCCATCCCTATGTCTGTTCCTGTAGCATAAGGCCAGTTCACAGTTTGTCCTTTAATAAAGTTGTTATGATTTCTATTTTAGACGAGTTGTGTTTGAGTTAGAAAGTTTTGTGTTACACTTCTTTTAAGCATTTGTTTTCTATAGATGGTGACTGGAAACTAGTCTTAGTGCACATACCATGCTGCTCCATTTCAAGTATACGTCCCCTGGTTTGATAAAGTAAATGAACGACCATGAGAAGATGTTAGTCGCCTGTTGGAATGCCCAATTCCCAGGTTTAGTTCTGCTGTGACTTTTATATCCTTTTGTGGGCGTGACCAATGTTGATGTCATCAAAGTCAACCAGTGTCAAAATTTTGACCAACCTTTGACTAGCTGTAACTTTTGCATACAAACTCCTTTTGAGTCTGTTCAAGTTGTGTCAGGATCATGTCAACGAGGTCTTTCCAATGATGCTAATTTGTATAGATTATGAGACTATGAAATTTTGAGGTATTTTGGATCCACCTGGATCATTAATAGGGTAAGAGGGAACTTGTATGATAGAAAATATAAAAAAGTAACAAGTTTAATTGTAGAGTCTTTTTGGACTTCTCCATCAAATTTTGTCAAATCAAACTTGACAGGGAACTCAAAGACAACCTAGGGATTGTAGGAGCGATGTTTTTGATATGAAATGATAAAGGGGAACTCAAATACATAGGTTCTTTATTCTTAGGTGTCAAAACCAATAATGAATGTGAAGAGGAAGCACTAATGATGGGCATGGTTACAATGACATCAAATAAGTTTGAAATATAATTGTGGAAGGGGATTTGAATTATGATTAATACAATATGCAAAGGAACCTACCCTAATTAGAAACTTGAAGATATGTAGAGAAATATTTGATGTTATGCTCCAATGTCTCTAAGGTGAGTTTCCAATGTTCACTATAGGAGAAAGCTAAATGATGAGCTAATTTTTTGTAAAATCATGAGATTGATCAATATCATATAATGTATCTTTTAGTCATCTTCCATAAAATTGGAATGGTATGGATCAACATCTAAATTTTAATGCCCCTTGAGTTAAATAAATTAATAGGGTAGGAGTTAAGATCCTAGATAGTTTGTTTTGGATGGTAAATTATATCTAAGGACATGGGAGGAACTTATGTTATGAAGTATCATGTGAATATGTATGGGAGGTGATTGTGATTTAATTTGCACCATGTGAAGGACCATATTGTTGTGTAGTTAATTATAAACCCTATGTTCATTAATAGAGACATGTGTGAGCATTGTATAAACAAGGTTAAAGAGTAATCTAGTTTTAAAGTTGAGATAGAATTTGTTGTATCATGTTTTCTTCATGGTTTTATTGTTTGAATTCTATGTTTGGTGTGTTCAGTATGATTTTACAAAAGGGGTCATAAGAAGAGGAGATAGCAAAGGAGGGACCCCTACTAAAAGGAAGAAGTAACAATCTAGGGCCTTTTCTCTATATTCAAATTTAATATGGAGGAAAATTTGAATGTGATTAAAGCCATTACTAGTGAGGAATGGATTGAAATTGATGGACCACCTTGTTTGAAGTAAATGGCACGCAAGGAGTATTCAAGGGTTCCTAATTCAATCATTAGGGTTCATATAATGAATATGTTTTTTTCCAAAGAAATGTGATGGCACACCTATGGTGGCTACAATGTTGGGGCTTGGTGATGAGGAAATCACATTAGGCTATGATGAAGGAAATAAAGGAGATGACATTTTTTCTCCTATGTTGGAAAGGGTTAGTAGAATAGAGGTGAGGGTTTCAATATTGTATGCATACTATGATGATCTTTATAAGGTATTGTTGGGATGTTTGCATGTCATCGTAACTATAGTTTGGAGGTCATAAGCAAATCTATGATTCCTATTTTTTATGGTAATTCATTTTACTAGTGTTAAGTGTAGAATGGAATTACTACAAGGAGTTAGGATCAATGCATTAAATCCTTTGGTTGGGCCTTGGGTGACTTTCATTTTGGGGATAATGATAAGTGAAGATGCCTACTCATTAGGTGTGGATCATTGGGGTATTAAGATAGGTTGGTTTTTTTCTTCCCTATGTTTCATGAAGATAGGTTTTAGGTTTTGCATCTCTATGGTATTGGCCTTGTTTTTGAAGGTCATCATTTTTTTGTGTGGTAGGTGATGTTCATCAACATATATCTAAGCCTTGCTAGTAGAAGATACATAACCCAATTTTGGTGTAGCTTGGTTAACATTATTTTTGGGCTATTGAAATTGTTGTGTGTGGTGGTATGGTGTTTCTATTGTTCAATTTTTCCAAGTTTTTGTGTCTCATATAGTAGTTGTAGTTATTTGTAGGATGATATGCTTGCTATTGTTGATGTCATTTTAGTCTACATTTATTTTGTGTATCTTATAGGATTTTTATTTTAATTTATATGTACTACTTTTACTTTATTAAGGTGGAAGCCTTAATATAACCCCACTAACTAATCTAAAAATACAAGGTCATAGTCTATTATTATAATTTTTAACTCAATACATGATATGAACCATAAGGATAAGATAAAACATAAAAAATGAGTGCATTTGGAGAGTTAGTCCATTGCTACTATGAATATGTTCTTCCCTTATAAATAAGGTAACTTTGTTATGACATCCATTGATACCTCATCCCTTCATTGATTAGGAAGGGTTAATGATTATATAAGACAAGGATTCTTTACTTTTCACCCTTGTTCTATTGGCAAGCTGGACAATTTACTATAAACTTTTGAACATCACCTTTCAAGACCCCCCATAAGATATCATGTTGACTTGATGATAAGTTTTCAAGAACCCTAAATGTTTGTTTATCAAAGATGCATGAAGGTCTGTCAAAACCTTGCCCTTGGTGAGTTTTGACAAATTAAAACTTATCTTTAAAGCACAGGTAATCTTCTTTCAACACAAATGTAACAAATGTGCTAGAATCCTATTGCAAGTGGTAAATGGGTTGTAATTTTTTTTAATCCTACTAGATTTCTCTTCTAGCTTCACTAATCCAATCCTCCTATATAGTGTGAAAATAGGACAAATGAATATTTCTATATTTATACTATGGATGATGCATTAGCTACAACATTCTCCATACTAATTAAAAATATATTTTGATATAAAAAAAATAAGAGGGTTTTATGTCAAATTCCTATCATTTTGGTATTTGATATAAGAGCACAAGTCCAAGATAGAAGCAAGAGTCTAAGTTGATACCTCTTTAGCTAAAAGCCAAGAGTGAGGCGTATTAATTTGACCAAAGTTGTAGGGGCACAATCCTAGCCTCATCCCTTATATATTACACCTCTTTAAGATTTGAACCTTGGTGGCTGGTATAATCAAGAAAATATTCACTCTAACCAATTACACTTAACCAATTAAATTACAAATCCTTGATATAATTACGCCGAGAGGTGTCTACAGTGGCATCCAACAATCTATGTAAGGTTTTTTAAGTTGCATTTTAAATGGTAGGAAGTCATGTGCAACTATAGTAGATTTGATGAAACAAAAAAAATCAAATAAAAGAGATTTGATGAAACAAAAAAAAAAATCAAATAAAAGAGATTTGATGAATCAAAAAAATCAAATAAAAGAGATTTGATGAAACACAAAAATCAAAAAAAATCAAATCAAAGAGATTTGATGAAACAAAAAGAACAAATAAATAAATAGATAATAAAAAAAATTCAAATATTTGCATAAACTAAAATAACAAATAAATAAATAAATGATATTAAAATCAAAGATTTGATCACAAAGATAAATCAATCAAAAAAGAAAACTAGAGAATGATAACTCTCGGCGTATTGTATATATATATTAATATTTAATAGATGTATGCTAGTTTTGCCGAAGCTAAATCTTTGTTAACATTTTTGGCTTTTTTAAAAAAATTGATGGACAGCTGCCCAGAAAGAGGCATAAAATTAATTTTTACGCTAGAGACATCTACAATGGCATCCAAAAATTTGTGTAAAATTTTTGAAGCTGCATTTAAAATGATAGGAGGTGGTAGTCATGTGCAACTACATAGATTTGATGAAACAAAAAAATCAAATAAAAGAAATTTGATGAAACAAAAAAATCAAATAAAAGAGATTTGATGAAACAAAAAAACAAATCAAAGAGATTTGATGAAACAAAAACAACAAATAAATAATAAAAATAATTCAAATATTTGCATAAACTAAAAGAACAAATAAATAAATAAATAGAAATCAAAGATTTGATCACAAAGATAAATCAATAAAAAAAAAAAGAGAAGGATAACTCTCCACATATTTTAGATATATTAATATTTAATATATGTATGCTAATTATATTATTTGATCAATAGATTGTTCTTAAGATAAACACTCTTTATTAACTCCCAAAATTTTACTAATCTTTAATCAACCAAAAATCTTTTTTAAATCACCCAAATTTTATTCTCCTCCAAAACTCATATACCATTCCAACCTGCATGTGATATATTAGGTTATGCGTTGAATTTGATCCAATGAAAGAACATTAATACTGAGTCCATCTTCATTTTCTCAAGGATAATATTCATTGTTATTATCCGTGTTTCTTGATAAGCACTGATGTGGCATAATTGAAAATTCTACCTTCAAAAGTTTTCTTCAACCAAAAACTCATTGAACAGCTGTACTGGTGGACTGCTACAAACAGTCTGACCTTGCTGTAAATCTGATTTTTTTCAAGAAAATAGTCACCACTTTCTCGGCTATAATATCACATATACTCACTGAGAAAAAGTGGGTGACAGTTTGTAAATGTGGCCTCCACCAAATTCTTGATAAGAGTAGCTACTAAACATTATATTCTAACATTCTTAATATTTAAAGTCAATTACAAGATATAGTGGGATGCATATTTATATTGCTTCTTAATGGGAAACTGATTTTAATAAAAGAAAATCAAGGTTTTCTTTGTATGTATACTTAATTTTCTTTATTCAGATCTCTGTGATGAATTTACTTTTTCACCTTTCCAATCAGAGCAACTGAATAAAATATATGAGCTATGTGGATATTTAAGATGAGAGTAACTGCAGGTGTTTGTAAACTTATATTTTAGGGCACTATAGAGTCACAAAAGCCAATGATAAGACTTGTTAAAGAAGCCTTTTAAGAATTGAGATCAACTTAAACCTTGCTTTTCTTTAAGGATTATTTATTTTCTTGTTTTATAATGTATGTTTTTGATAAGGTAAGCATCATTTACAGGGTAATGTATTTTTTACATATAGGGCCCTCAGGACTAAAAAAGAGCTAGTTCAAAATAGGACATGAACTAGAAAAAACTTACAAACAGGGGCCACAAGGCTCGAGAGAACAGGCCAAACAGGCCACACACAAAACAGTACCAAAACACGAACAGCAGACAGACAACATGTCGGGACAAGACAACCCCAAAATCTTGTTTTATAATGTGTGTTGATAGATAGTCAAATCAGAAAAAAAAAATAGATTGGAATAGTACCTTATTTTCTGTTTGATAAGAAATCATATCATACTTGTTAGATGTTTGTACTTTATTATGAATCAATTATAATATGTTCAAACATATATAAATCACATATATTAATGATTAAATATTAATTATAAATAAGTTAATATATTATGAATTATTTATTTATTTTAAATTTTTTTAAAGATAAATCACAAAAAAATATATTATTTGTAATTTAATATAATATATATCTTTGGTTAATAAGAAAAAAAAAAAACTAAACAACAATAAATATGCTATTTATAACTTTATATAATATATAGAAAAAATGTTATGTTAGAGTAGATTAAAGTTTGTGAGATCTTGAATCTTCTAAACAAAACTTTGGCATTGTAGTTAGAATGGAGGCTAAAAGTTTGAATGTAAAACTACCTCATTTGTTTATGGCAATCTATTGAGATGGTCAAACAATGACATGGGTTAGTGATCTTATGCATGGGAATACAATTAAGACACTATTTGAGTTGAAAAAGAGGCCATTTGATGCAATGTAGATTAGAAATCTCATTTTTATTTTATTCCATTCTAAGTTGGATTTTAGGTTTTTTTTCCTTACTCAAGAATTGTGTGGGTCAGGAATACATCAAGCTAAAACTTAGCTTTGCCTATAAATTTATAAATGACTATTGTCAAGTTGACTTTTATGAAGAACTAGGTAATCACTTTGGAGATGTCCACATGGAAATGATCATGCAATCAAAGGTTGTCATATAAGATTATCGATATTTTAGATAGGATACCCACTTTTATCCCATTATAAATGCTTCACAATCACTAGAGTTAGTATTCACTATTATAGAAAGAATGGTGTGATGTCTTTGTAAGGTTTCCATAATTATGGAATTTGAGAATTTGAGTTTCAATTTGATAAATATTTTATAAAATGATAAAGTTAATATTTGAGTTATTTCTATGTTAGTAAGTTATTATAATGTTTGTAATATCAAAAAAGTTATATGAGTAATGACATTCAAAGATAGACTGGATTTTATGAGAATTGTTGGCCATAGCTTGCAATTGTGTTTTTGTTGGTGTAATGATAAAATTAGCATATTCATATTAATTCTCATTTAATCTAACGCCCATCTTGATAAGAACATCTCAATGTAATATTGTATTTATAAGAGATATATTCTTGTTAGATTTGACTCACAGTATCATACTTGTGCATCCCTAATTTTTAGACGTCCATTCTTAACTCAAAATTAACATTTTATTCTTGCAAATTACTTTTGCTTTACTTGGGATTGATTAAGGTCAATCTTGAGGAGTGTAGTAATGATCCCTAAATTCTAATGTTTCAAATTGAAACTCAAACTATCCTACTCATTCCAATAATTATTATGAGTCAACTTAATACACATTTCATGCAGCATGTTATTATTCCATGATATTTAGCAAAATTAATTGTTTATTTAAACACGTCATGAAGGGATTAAGTAATTTTATGCAAATCCATGTCAAGATGACATTGCTAAATATCCTAAGTTAAGTTTCTATATCACCACTATTCTCATTTGAACAATACTCTAAGATAGAAAATAAAATTTAAGTTAACAAAAAAAATGAAAAGTGCCAATTGATGCCCTCTCTAAGTTAACCTTAGGAGAAACATCTAATACATCTTTAATTTTCTTGTGATTGGTTTGGGTAAATCAACACGGTCTTATTAATGTAATGGTTTTTATATCTACCTCAAAATTTCTCTTGAACAATTGTGTTCATGTAATTTTAACTCTATAAAAATATGATCTCTTATAGGGTATATTTATGGCATTCATGTGGTTTCATCTTTTTATAATGCATGTTATGTTTGTTAACTGAATTTATTTTGTTTTTTATATACACAACACATTATAATCATATAATAGCATATTGTGATAATAAATAAGCATTAGACTTACAAATACATTCAAATACATTCAAGAAGAGATGATGCACCTCACCATAATAACATACAAAGAATACAACTTTATGGTTTCTAGCAATTTGTATAGTGCAAAAAAATACAAGGTGATGAATTCATTTAATTTTTAAAAATAATGCATTTTAAAGCCTAATAACATCTAAAATTATTATCAAATGGCTAATAGGCACATTTTTGTAGTTCTCCTTGTCAAACAATACACAATGATTTTGTAAAAATATATGAATTTTTGTTTATAACACTTCGAATGTAATCAGATCCATAAGCATTCATTAAACCCTTATTATGTTATAGTGATTAATCATGAAATGTAGATAACAAAAATTGAAATAACACCATACACAAGAGAACACCAGATTTATGTGGACAACCCAATAAGGGAAAAACCATGGTGAGGGTTAGCTCACAATATAAGTAATTGCAAAACCGGTACAAGGGCTCGCTTCCAGAATAGGACACATTGTCCAGTGGGGCTCATAGCCAAAGCTCACTGCTTAGAATATGAAAAGAAGATAGAAGAGAAATGTTACACAGAGAAAATTACCTCAATGCAACAAGGAATCCACCACAATTACTCCAATACTTTCATAGCCTTGTTTGAAAGATTGAGGACACCTTCATCTCACTTCCTTCAGAAGTCCAACACTTGAAGTTTGCACTACTCTACTCAAATTTGCATCTATACTTCTGCAATTTGTACCACATTCATCGCTCACATCTATCTTAAGATTTTCAAAACACCACTCTTACTTATATCATCCTCAACCTTGAAAGCCTTCTCTAAGGTCAACAACACATTCTTTACTAATGCAAGAGCATCTAGGGGTACCAAGCAATCCTGCACAACCAAAAATATTTTAAAGTTTTATGTTTGTGTTTTATTTTGATTTTTTGGTTGTAGAAGTAAATTGTTGAAATTTTCAACTCCTCCAATGTAGTAAAATTCGGTGATGGATTGTGGGAAGATCAATTAATTAATTGATTCATTTTTTAAAAAAATATTTGAGAAGTGTTAATTTTCTAAAAGGGAAAACTTCCATGTCCAAGCATGTGAGTGGACAATTATTGTAAATTGTAACTCCATTTCAAAAAAAAATTGAATTTGCATCTTGTTGGAGGACTAGAATGATGGGTATTGATGGAATGGAGAGAGTGGGTGTAAGTTGGGAAGAAAATTTTTAATTTCACATTGAATGCAACATGCTAAGAAGAGGAAATCCATGCCAAAAAGGAGTAATGAGTGTAGACACCTAAAAATGGTTTAGAGAATCTAATTAATTAAATATGATTTATTTGATTAATTAATCCTAAATTCATCTACTTAGTAAATAAATAGAAATATTTATTTATATTAAGTTCACTATTAATTCTTCTATTTTATCATATTATTTCCCTCTTAATTAAATACTTTGTTTTATTTAATTATTATCATTATTATTTCTTCTATACTTTATCCATTAATTCTATCTTAAATTAAATACACAACTTCAATAATTTGTGTTATTTAATTATCTTATCATATTCTTCTTTATTAAATGGGAAAATATCAAATATTTGTTTTATTTAATTAAATCTTCCTAATTTTCTAATTTGAATAAATAAAATATATTCACTCACCAAAACAATTAGATTTTTCAAAATCTAATTAATGCAACTATCATTCACAGGAAAAGCCTCGGGGACAAACCTGCAGGCAATCCTCTCAATCTTGCCTGGTGTTTTCATGGGGAGGAACAATCCTCCATGATCAGCTCCACCTTCTCATCTCGAACCATTCAAATCTCCAGATTTAATCTCAGCCTCTATTGTGTTACCCTTGTGCAAAACTATGGCCGAAAATCTATATATACAGCCTTCTGAAGCATGAAAATGATCCCAAGAAATCCCAATTTATGCAAACTTACTCTGCAGGAATACAACCAAGCAATCATGCATTAGCATTAGCATTTTAGTATCATCATAGCATCATTAGTTTTACTGTAGCTTCCTTTTATCAGTTTTCATCAGGATAGTTTACAGTAGCTCCATATCATCTAGAAATCATTGGCAATCATCACATCATTGCATTTAGCATCCATTCCATTCTCTAGATAGGAATTTTAAACAGTTACGATGCTTACAAATCTGAGAGCTTCTGTAATTTGATAAATCTTTGGAGATAGGAGACAATGAGATGCTTTCAAGCTTTTCTCTGTTTTAAATTAGTTTAATTCATGTTTAATCTTGATACAATGTTTCATTAAGAGGTGTATTTAATTGTATTTAGTTTACTTTTTCCACACTTACATTATGGCGCCCACCGTAGGGCCATACCCCATGTTTTTAACAACTTTTTCTAAAAAAAATTCATACAAGAATCTAGCTTAATCTGTTTTAGTGCGATCGGAAGATTCCATAGCACTTTTGAGGAAAAGTATAGCACTTTGAAGGACTGTTCTAGTGCTTTTGAGGAAAATTATAGCACTTTGGAGGACTATTTTAGCACTTCAACTCCACAATCTAGCAACAAGTCGACCATAACATCTAGCATTTGTTTTAGCACGTTTCTAAAATCCTATAGTGATTCGAGTGATTTGTATAGCGCTTCAGGCTATTTCTATAGCACTTTTGAGTATTTCTCTAGCACTTTCGTACACTGTCATAACGCTTCTATGTATTTCATTTTCTGGATCCAACGCATTTACAACCAGTAAATTTCATTTCTTCAATTGGATTAAAAAGAATCAATCTAGGATAGACACTTCTTTAGTTGGTTTAAAATGAATCAATCCTAGGATAGTCACATTTTCAATTGGACTAAAATTTATCAATCTAGGGTAGTCACCAAACTTTTCAATTTGGGATTTAAAAATGAACACCATGCCTTTTTGTGAAGCAACATTTTCACTATGAAGCAAAATCTTCACATAGATTAAAAAAAAAATCATTTGGGCTCTAAAAATTGAATAAAGTGGTTTTTGTGTTTGAATGGTTGATGGGCATATGCTCTCCCCTTAACTGGGTGATCCAAAAAGCTAGAATCATCCTTTTTATGCTTTCTTCAAGTTTTATTACATCCTTTAGAAGGCCTACCGTAGTGGTAAAAATTACTCACCCTACGGGAACGACCTAAGTGGGTTCAAACCAAAGCCAGGTTTTTCCACTCCACTATAAAATTTAAAGCAAATCTGGGGAAACCCACTTTTGTCAGAAGTGTGCAAGATAACCATCCCTAAAACCTTTGTTCTAAAGGTTGGGAGGTCTCTTGAGGGAGTTTATTATTGCCACTTCGAATGAAAACCCTTTCTAAGAACCTAGTGCAGTATCCAGCCGAGTTAGTAACCAAACATTGTAATACTCGCAGTGTAAGGGGAGGGAAGAATCTTCCCCCAAGACACTCACCATATAATTTCCACGAACCTTTTTCTCAGGGGATCGAGAAATCTAACCTTGAGTACGTGCCTGGAAAACACAAAAACACTGGCACCGTCTAGGGGGTGACACGGCTGTGTGAGTCGACGCAATTTTAAGATGTGGGTTGTTGAGTATAATGATGACCTATTGACTATTAAGAGTGAGTCTGTCTGAAGTGTTTTATTGTTATCAAACCATTGAAAATAGGACCATGCATGGTTCTTTTGAACATACACTATTTGTTTAGATTACAACTCTTAAAAACAATTGTCTTCATTTGAGTGCTGTGTATTCCAAAATCATTAAAATTTAGATAAAAGATCATCCTAAAAAAATACAAAATCAAAACTAAGAATACATTATTAGAGATTGGAAAACCACTAAGTTTGTCAAAAAATATCTTACCAAGAGAATTAGAAAACCCAAGACACCACTTAGTTGCAAACATCTTTTGCAAAGACGATGTTTCTTGTATTAGAATAGGAAGACTTTGCTTCATCATAGAACATTCCTCCATAGGTTTCATGATTTCGATAGGGGTTACACTGATGATTATGCTATAGAACCTTTGACTTCACAAGCCTATATTCAAAGAAGTGCTCTTTCACAGGAATCTAACCATAGTCAACATTTTTGTCAATCCTCCATTCCACAACCCACCATAGAATACTCCACCAAACCTGACCAATTCTTACGATAGACAAATCTTTGGAAACCTTAAGTTGACATCCAAAATCAAGGAGTTACCACCTTATGACCATTTGGAGACCTACACCTCCCCTTCAACAACCAGGCCTTATACCACCTATCATACAACCTAGCCTTATACATCTTGAGAATGGCCAAATCGACATTATTAGTAGCTTACGGGCATTTATTTTTGAGGAAAACAAAACACCCCATCGGTTTCTTACAACATCCATTGTTCTAAATGAAGAAGAAGAAAAGACAAGCATAGTAGTAGGAAGACCCATGCTACTACCTCCTGCCTAGGAATAAGTAATAAAAAAAAATTATAATAATGTATTGAAACCATCATTTAGCATACCTTATGACCATTTGGTGACCTACAGCTCCCGTTCAACAACTAGGGCTAACCACACCAATATTTCAACCTGGTAATGTGCACATTGAAGGCACTCAACCTGACATCATTAGTTGTTTGAGAACATTTATTTTTGAAAAGAATGAAACACCCCATCAATTTCTCACAACTTCCATAGTCTTAGACGAAGAAGAAGAGAAAGTAGACATAGCAGCTGAGAGACCCATATTGCCACCCCGTGCTTGGAATTAAACAAAAACTATAACGCTTCTGAGGCAAACTATAGCGCATCTGAACTCTATTTTAGCGCTTCCAAAGAAAAGTATAGCTCTTCAACCCTCTATTTTAACGCTTCAAAACAATCTTACAACGCTTCTATCAACAACAAACCAAACTACCAGAAAATTCTAGTGTTAGCATCATTCTAGTGCTTCTGATCCATTTTTTAGCGCTTCCACAAAAAAACATAGTGCTTCTGCTCTTTGTTTTAGTGCTTCTAAGCTTTGTTGTAGCGCTTTTGCGCTCTGTTTTAGCGCTTCTGGGATTTTTTTAACACTTTTACACTATTTTACAACGTGTTTACTAGAAATTCTAGCGCATTTGCGTTCTATTTTAGCGCTTTTGTCCTCTGTATTAGCGCATCCACAAAAACAAAAAAAATAGAGAATCTTTCAAAACAACTGTCAGACATATTGACATCATAAACATAGGATTTTACCAATCAAAAAGATTTTACAGATCAGACAGTGTCCAAAAACCTGAAACAAAGTAGGGTCTTACAAGTTAAATTGTTTTGATTTTACCAATCAAAAAGATTTTACAGATCAGACAGTGTCCAAAAACCTGAAACAAAGTAGGGTCTTACAAGTTAAATTGTTTTGTACAAAACACCAGATCTTGCAAAATACAAAGTGTTCAATTATCAAAACAAAACCTAGATTAGCGAGCCAAGTTTCCTCATCAGGATTTTTCCATCCTACCATCACGAAACAAAAACTCGATAATCAGAAATTTTAACTTAGCCATGTCAATAGAATACATCATTCTATTGGGCTTCTTTAAAAATCAAATTGACACTAACACCACATAGAAGATCTAAGTTTAGTGAAAAACAACCAAAACTTGTATGCCAATCTTAACAAGGTTGCAAAGGCAAAAACTCAAAGAGAAAGAAACTAAAAATCTAAACATGATTGAAGAAAACCCTTTTTTCCGATACCAACAACATGAAAACAATGAAATAACACAAGAGGATATACAACACGCCCAACAAGACCCAAATTTTCATAAATTTATGGAAAAGGTCTTAGAACAAGACATGGAGAAATACCTCTTGATGTTAGCAGGATTAGGTGCCAAACTTCCAAAATATTTTGACATCAATCGGTTGAAAGAAACACCTAGAACCAATGAGACAGAACCAAACCACACCCAGGATACAAATCAAGTGGTTGTCTTGACAGTTCAAATGCAAACCCTACAACAATAGGTTCAAAACATGCAAACATGAACCACAAAAACATATTTATTAAAGGATAGTTGTCCTTACCCTTTTCATCCATGTGTGGATATGATACCCTTTCCAAGACATTGTGAGTTTCCTAAATACAACAAATACAATGGAAAATCAGACCCAATTGACCATGAACGGGAATTTAGAACAATGAGCCTCGAATTTGCACAAGAGGATACATACCTCATGAGATTATTTCCTAGGAGTTTGGTGGGCCATTGTATGGAATGGTTCTCAAAATTACAATCAGGGATTAGATCCTTCAAAGAATTGGTCAAAAAATCCATTTCTCAATTCTCCTTCAACATCACACATGGCATAACCATAAAGGATCTCTATAATCTAAAACAGAAAAATGGTGAGACATTCTTATCATTCTTACAACGATGGAGAAAGTTGTGCGCTAGATATCCTCGATCTATATCTAAAGAGGAGAAGATTGAATTATTTATAGACAACTTAAATGATCAGATGAGTTATAGACTTGAATTGCAATGTTCTCCAACATTCAAAAAAGTAATTGAGAATGGGCTCAAAATTGAAGAAGCCCTAGTCAAATGAGGAGTGATTAAGCACTATAGTGAAACATCCAACAATGCAAATCACTATGGAAACAACAACAAGCCAAAATTTTGGCAAAAAAATAGAAATACTGGAAGCAATGAACCTACAACTGACAATGTAAAACTAGTATTCAATATGACAGCATCAACTGCCAAAGCAAATTAAAGTGAAAACCAAAAAAATAGTTAGGGCACTATTCAAAACAACAACACCAACAATGGGGATCACGACCGTCATACCAAAGACAATCAAATCGACGAAAATTCACCTCATTAGGACAAACATTGGAATCAACAATGAGAGAACTCATTGCAAATAAACTTATTACTTTACCAGAAGCTCAAAATTGGGAGCCAAAGGTAAAACCATCATGGTGGAACGATGCAGATTATTGTAATTTCCATAAGAATAAAGGACATAAGACAAATGATTTTATGCAACTAAACACCTAATACTAGACTTGATCAAAGCCAAGAAGGTGTTTGTTGAAGGGCATCAAACAAACAATGATCACACTGCATTTACTAATCCATTACCCAACTATGAAAAAGGAGAGTCTTCTTCTAGTGGTAAGGGAAAAAGTATAAACTATGTCTATGACACCACCATTCTTTTCCTTTCCGAGGTAGAGAAAAATGACATTGATACTCAAAAAGATAACACAAACATCAATGACATTGAATCCCTGAACATAATGCCAAGCGCAAACACATTTGATAATCAAATCAATGTCTTAAAGATCAGGGAAACACAAGACCATCCACAAGTCAATATAACGACAAGAGGGCAGTCCAGACTAATACTGAAGGGAATTTCCTCCAAAAACAATGCTCCCCCATCACATCAATACAATATCATAGACCAATTACAAAAGATACCCGCACAAATATCCATTCCATAATTTCTCAAAATTTCACCATCACACAAAGAAGTTTTAGAACATGCTCTAGAAGCTACAACGGTCCCTAATAATTTGGATGTTTTTCGATTCCAAGCCATGGTGGGACATCTCACCACACCTCATTGTCTGTCATTCTCTGAACAAGATGATGTATCTTTAAATCACCCCCATAATGCAGCCTTGCATATCGAAGTTCTGATTCATAAACATTGTGTTAAACGTGTTCTAATAGATGGAAGAGCTAGTTTAAATATTTGTACCTTGAAACTAATTCATGCACAAGGCTATTCTGACAACGCCATTGACACCTGGAAAAAACAACAATAAAGGCATATGATGAAGAGGAAAGGTCTTCTAAAGGGCTTATTATACTTCCAATTCAAGTAGGGTTGATTGTCAAAAACATTGTTTGTCAAGTGTTAGACAGAGATCTAACATACAACATACTATTGGGTCATCCATGGATCCATGACATGCAAGCAGTACCTTCAACATACCATCAATATCTAAAATTTCCAGTAAACGAACAGGAGGTCACCATATCAACTGACAACAACAATCCACAGACTTGCAACATGTTAAAAGCAACTCAAGACACTTTGATACCTCATAACAGAGAAGTCAATACTTCTAATTCATCCACTATTGACATTCAACCCAATTTTATATCTAAATGGATTGAGAAGAAGAATCTAGAGAAAGAAACAACTGTCACAGACATATCAAACACCAAAGTTCCTATAAATGAATTATCACAACTTTCAGAAAAGGTTTAGATAAAGGAAAAAGGTTTAGGAGAATATTCTCTTGAACAATCTTTGTGCCTATCACAGTTGCTACCATCACCAAAAACATATGGACAACCCATATTAAAATCTCCAAGTTCATCGCAACCCATCACAACTCTAAATGAAAGGTTTATAAAAGCAGGTACATTCGAAGATGAGTTAGAAGAAAAAGCCATTCTCAGTTGGCTATACAAAGATGAGGAAGCATCAACAACAGTGAATGTCAACATCAAAACAGATCAGTATGGAAAAGGGAAGGCCATTTTAGAGAAAATGGGTTACAAAGTTCAAGGACCATTTGGCAAGAGAAATGATGGTATTATTGAACCCATTCAACCTCTAACATTACATCCTAAAGAAAAAAACGAGATTAAGCTACATAACTGAACAAAAAGAGGAAGAAACCCAAAAGGTAGTGGAAAGGATACTACAAATGAGAGATGGCTCCGACACAGACTCCAACGAATATGAATGGGATCATCTATCTACTACATCTTATGCTAACAAAGAGGTTGATATTATCCAAGTATATACACCCTTACGAGAGGAGGGACAAGGTTCAGGAAATAGAACATTTGTTATGGGATCAACAAATATTGATGACTCAAGTGAAGAAGATCAGATATTGAGTGAGTCAAAAAACTTGGAGGTGAGTATTGTCATAGACCTCAAACTTCCTATCAATAACTTAAACCACCTTGCTATCATGACACTTACAACAGTCGACCTTATTCAATCTAATGACTTGTTACCTTAAATGCAACCCTGAACTTATTGATTGGGAACCCACCGAACCTATTCTTATACCAGTCTTTTCAAACGATGACGCCATCATAAATTATCTTTGCAATGAGGAAACTAATACAAGTACTATCCATAACACTCATATCGATGCTTTACAATAGGAGGGTGCCAAATATTTCATTTGCAAAAATGATAATAGGAAAAATAAATCTAATGATGAAAACCTCTCTGAGGCAGCATTAGACGTTGAAAAGAGAAAAATAAAGAACGTATCCAATAGTGAAAACCTTTCTGAGGCTCTAAAGGATGGAAGATTTGACACTCTCCCAGAACATTGCCATGACAAATCATCAGTACTAGTAGAGCTGACACAATCTATAAATCTAGGAACATCCGAAGAGGCAAAGATATTACATCTAGCAGCATCCATGACAGAACAGGAGAAGCCGACATTCACCAGATTCTTTGAGTAGTGACACATAAATTTTGCATGGTCTTATTCTGACATGCTAGGATTGGATCCACAACTCCTAATGCATCATCTATCACTACCAAAGGGAATCAAACTAGTCAAACAAAAATTGAGAAAGATGCATCCCCACATCACCCTTATGATTAAAGTTGAATTAAAGAAATTATTGGATGCAAGTTTTATCAGGTCCATAGATTATGTAGAATGGATCTCAAACATTGTGCCAGTATCCAAACCTAATAATAGCATTAGAATATGCACAAATTTTAGGGATTTAAACAAAGCATTCCCAAAGGATGATTTTCCTTTACCCAGCATTGACATAATTGTTGATCTAATGACAAGACATGCCATGTTATCTATAATGGATGGATTCTCAGGATATAATCAAATAAAAATAGCACTTGAAGATCAAGAAAAGATGACATTCACTTGCCCTTGGGGAACATTTTGTTGGAATGTCATGCCTTTCAAATTAAAAAATGCAGGTGCAACATATCAGCGGGCAATGACCACAATTTTCCACGACATGATGCATACTTTCATGGAAGATTATGTGGATGACATCTTAGCAAAATCACACACCAGGGAAGGACATCTGGATAAACTTGATAAAATCTTCACTAGACTAGAAAAATTCAATGTAAGGTTGAACCCAAAGAAATGTATCTTTGGGGTGACTTCAACAAAAGTTCTTGGTTGCATAGTGTTAGAAAAAGGTATTGAGGTGGATCCAACTAAGGTTAAAGTAATAATGGAGATGCCACTGCCTAAAAAAATCAGTCAATTATGGTCCCTACAAGGCAGGTTATAGTCTATCAGGAGATTTATCTCCCAGCTAACAGATAAGAGTCATCCATTTAATCATCTACTTCATAAAAATGTTTCATTCAAATGGGATCATAACTGTGAAACAACTTTTGGTCAGATAAAGCAGTATTTGGTGTCACCTCCAATACTCATGCCACCCATAGCAAAGAGACCACTTTACTGTATATTGCAACAACTGACATATCTTTAGGAGCTCTATTAGCACAAGAGGATTCTAAAGGAAAAGAAAAAGCAATTTACTACATCAGCAAGACTCTCAATGGATATGAAATAAACTATACATTCATAGAAAAGACTTGTTTGGCAGTGGTACTTGCAACCTAGCAGTTGTGACACTACATGTTGACTCATACAGTCAGGCTCATAGCAAAAATAGACCCATTAAAATATCTACTCGGAAAAGCTGCTCTAACATGAAGACTTGCAAAATGGGTCATAATCTTAAGCGAGTTTGACATCCAATATGTTGACAGGAGAGCCATCAAAGGACAAGTAATAGCAGATCAACTAGCTGAAGCTCCATTACAGCATCATCATCCAATGAACATTGAATTTCCAGATGTCGACATCATGAATCTTATAGCACAACAATGGAGACTTTATTTGATGGATCATATACACAAAGAGGAGCTGGTGCAGGAATTCTATTTGTCACACCTCAAGGACACACCATTCCAAGATCCTATAGGTTAATGTTTCCATGTACAAACAATATCGCTGAGTACGAAGCATTGATTATCAGCATCAAAATAGCTATTGAATGGAAAATCACAGAAATGCAAGTGTATGGTGACTCAAAGCTTGTCATTTATCAAGTAAATGACGAGTATCAAACAAAGGATGAGAAGCTCGTGCCTTATAAGAAAATGATAGATGATCTAAAAAAGTACTTCATGGATATCAAGTTCGAGCAAATACCAAGGGCAGAAAAAAAAGCTGTAGATGCCATGGCAACAATTTCCTCCCTTTTACAATTATCAGAAAAGAAAGGTCAATATGAATTTATGGTTGAACAAGTATCTAATCCTGCATACACTAACCCTGATTCAAAAATCATATGCCACAACCAACATTCAACCCTCACAATATGGAGAGATCTATACTTACCTCAAAGACAACATTCTTCCTCTTGATCTCTCTAGAAAACAAAAGTGTAACTTTATCCGTCAATCAGTATGACATACATTAATTGTTAACATCCTTTACCATCGAGGTCTAGATGGTACTCTCCTCCGGTGTCGAGAGCATCACGAATGTGAAAAATCCTTACGAGAGGTCCATGAAGGTATTTTTGGGACTCATTCAAGTGGGCTAAACCTCGCTAAGAAACTCCTCCATTCAGGGTATTACTGGCCGAACATGGAGAGGGAAGCCTATCAATATGTTAAAATATGTCAGAAATGTCAGATTCATGGTAATCTATTCCATGCATCGGCGCAAGAGTTACAACCGTCTACATCCACATGGCCCTTTTGTCAATGGGGAATGGACTTGGTGGGGAAAATAAATCCTTCTTTGTCTAATGGGCACAAGTTCATCATCACAGCAACAGAGTATTTCACAAAATGGACAAAAGCAGTTTCGTTGACAGCTTTCACTGGAAAACAGATTTCATCTTTCATGCTCAACTATCTCATCTGTTAGTATGGGGTACCTTAATCCATTATTACAGACAATGGAAGGCCTTTTAGAAATTAGGACATCTAGGAATTATGTGAACAATTCCATATTCAACATCGTTTTTCAACACCATACTATCCACAGGGAAATGGACAAGTAGAAGCCTCAAACAAGACAATCCTAAAAATACTGAAGAAGATGGTAAATTATGGTGGATGTGATTGGCATGTTTAGTTAAATCCTGCATTATGGGCCTATAGAACTAGCATCAAAACACCAACAGGAGCTACACCATACGCCTTGGTGTATGGATTAGAGGCCATTCTACCAATTGAGGTAGAAATACCATCACTATGTGTATCACTGAAGGGTATCATAGCAGATGAGGATTACAGAGTTTCAAGGCTACAGGAACTAGAATTATTGGATGAACGTCGTCAGCAAGCAGTCAATCATTTGAAGGCCTACCAACAAAGAATGTCAAGGAGTTACAATCATAAGGTAAAACCTAGAGTCTTTCAAATTGGAGACTTGTTCCTAAAGGAAAACCCTAGGAATCAGTAGGATAGAGAAAAGAAAGGGAAGTTTGAACCTAACTGGTTAGGTCCCTTTGTAATCATATCAGTGTATGGATCAGGAGCATATCGATTGTCTACACTAGAAGGGGATCTGTTTGATGAACCTATCAACAGTATCCATCTCAGAAAGTTCTATACCTAAATCACTTAATACATGAATTAGTTTCTAAAAAATGGTTACCTTGATGAAAGCCTAGCAAACAGGGATCCTGGTGATAGAAAAATACAAAAAAATCAAAAAGACGCAAAATAAATAAATAAAAATCAAAAAAATAGAAAAATACAAATCAAAAATCAAAAAGAATAAAAAGGTGCAATAAAAACATATAGTGAAAACCTGGAAACATGCACTATTTGTGATTTAAATTAGCTCTCCTATCTATTGGACACATGTCATGGTCATTACTTCCACCATCATTTTTTTTGCATCCATTATCATATCATATCTCATGGTCATGTCTCACCCTAGCTTGGGGGCAACATAAATCTTGAGCTTAACAAAATGGACAAAAGAAACAAAAAGAGTGATCGAAACACAACCCAACATGAAAGATCAATCACCATCAGAAGCACATCAAACATCCATATCACATCGGAAAATCCAAAAGAAAACAAGTCAAAAAGTCAGTCTCAAAAAGTCAAAAAAAAAAATGAGTCTGTGTCAGTTGAACTAGGTGGTCTCTGCGTGTATAACGTAGGCAAGGCTAATCTTTGATCAGCCCCCGAGGCCCCTAGGATAGGTCTTTAGGTTAGGTTTGATCCAAAATCTCAAAAAACACAAAAACATCACAAAATCAAGATGGATGATCTAATCTGAATAATGATTGAATACTATAGGTAAAATTTGGATAAGTTGTACTTCGATCATTGTTATCATTTCTTTGGAGCAACTCAATGATGAATTGAACTAGAGAAGCCAGGAAGAAGAAATGGTATTTTCTTTGTCTACTGTCTGTGAAGTAATCATAATTGTTGTGTGAATCGTCGCAGGAAGTGCTCTACAAAGTATCATAGATGACATTCCAATTCATATAGGAAAGTGGTTAATTCTTGTTTATTTTATGCAAGAAATACTTAGGTCATCTTGGTTTAATTATACCTCGATGCTCGTGATCGCTTGCAATATCAAAAATCATGAAAGTAGTGCTCAGTTCATCATCGGTTTACATTATACCTTTGATGCTTGTACTCACTTTCAACATTTTAAAAGCTCAATGATGATACAAAGCACAAAAGTATTGTTAAAATGCCTATTTTTAGTAAAAGTAGATTGCATCCATAATAGTGTCATATCTACAGAGTATTTGTTACAAAAATTGGTGAATTATTACTTAAATAATTTTATTTTTTTCATAATAAACTGAGTATACTTGACATTAACAAAAAAATTCTCATGATCATATAGTTACATCATCATAATCATTTACATATATTAAAAAAAATTACGTCATCATTTCATCATTCATACATTTCAAATCATTTTTACATTCTCATCATATCATAAATCTCAACATACATATATCTATATCATTCCATTTTCATTAACATACATCATCATCATAACTCATTACATTCATCCATTTATTATATCACATATTCACATATAATCCATCCATTTGATCATAAAGTCCATCAATTTATTGCATCATGTATCATTCCACATTTTCATCCATATATTTGCATTTACATCACATATAGTATATCATTTAAACACATCAATCCATAATCATGAATCCATATAACATGCATCCATATATTACCATTATTTGCATCATAGATAGAACAACATCATATCAAAGCATACCATCATAACAATAAAACCATCACATAGCATATAGAACATCGAAAGAAAATGCATCCATCGAAGAATCATATAGAACACATAATGGACCGAAAAATCCGTTGCATCTCATATATAAACAAAATCACAATGTCAAGTATACAATGATGTCTGAAATAAAGAGAGATATAACATCACATATGGTTGTATATCAAAATAATCAAAGTGTACATCACATATCAAATGTAGCACAATGACAATCATGTGTTGTTGGCTCCAGATGATGTGGGCATCGCAGGCTCAGGACCCCTACCACTAGAAGAACCAAGATCCCTGGGATCTCTAGGTAGAGGTTGGGTAACACCTGCACTGACAGTCCTGGATCATGACCTGGTAGAACGAGACCTCGCATAGCTAACTCTCTACTCAAAGGGAACTACATCATAATATCTCGCTCTATAGAACTCAATCTCCTCACCAATGCGAGCAACCTCTTGCATGTAATATGCCAAGGAGGTACCATCTGCCAGTCTTTGTAATCTATTAACAAAAGCCTGAGCACCCTCTGCTGCAAACCTGGCCGCATCTCTCTCGGTTGTCAACGAAGTAACCTGAGCCTGGGCTGCCTCAGCTATCTATCTGGCCGCATACCTCTTAGCTGTCAATGTTGCAATCTATGATTGAGGTGTGACTAACTGAGCCTGCACAACTAATAGAGTCTTTGCATGCAACTCAGCCTGTACTTGCATCTGAGCTTGAGTATGCTCTAATAAACCATGAGCCTGAAGAAGCTACTCCTAAACAGTCTCTAACTGCACCTGAAGATCTGCTATCTGTAGCCGCTCTGAAACACCTCCCACAGCTTGCCTCTTACGAGGCATAGTCTCACCAGGAAAATCTAAAGCAAGGCCCGACCCACCTGTAGCCTCTCTACTATCAAATATCTCATCTCCGCTGCTCTCATCTCCACTGCTCTTGCCACCAACATCCTCCTCGCCACCAACATCGTCCTCTACCCCAACATCCACCACTACCCAACATCCTCCTCAAGCTCAACATCTGCCTCACCAACCACATCAACATCCTTTGCCTCAACTCCTCCAGCATCCTCTCTCCTCCGTCTCGGACCATGCACAACGGGAACATCCTCCTCTGCAAGTAATGGGACAAGCTCATCTGGAATGGTAAGGCGTGGAAATGGATGTAAAGCAAGAAACTCAACATAATCTGTCGTAACTGGAGGCTCAACAATATATGGCTGAATGTCCCACACAAATGGTTGTAAACCCTAAAACTCCTGAACTGTTGCAACATATGACAAACAAGGCCCCCAATCTGTTGTATCCGACTGATGATGAGCATAGTGAGCAACACCCTGGGGCATACCTTGTACCATCCCATACTATTTATAGACACGTCTGATCAAGAATCTCTCTAATACTCGACGAGCACGGCCAATCAAGATCATTGACTGACAAAGAAATGGTAGTTGAATATCATCATCATCCCAATGATCACAATCTAGGTAGGGACGCCATGTCACAGACTCTATGTTGTCAATGACTCTCCTCCAATACTCTAACTTACCCAGTTTAGACTGGGTAAGCCAACCAACATATCTAAATACATAAGGTCTCATGGGTGGCCTCTATCTAACTGGAACTGGACTTATGATAGCTATGTGCTCCCATGCCCATACCTGAAGCAAAGTAATGCCGACCGATAAACTCCGACCACTGAGATATACAGCTGAATGTAAATCATGATATAACTAGGCAAGCATACACATGCCCCAAGCGAATCTGGTGCCATGAACAACCATACTCTCCAAAACTCGGCCCCAACCAACTGAGAATCCCTTAGACCTGCGATCAGGACTAAGGAATCCGCTGATAAAACCAGCAAGTACTATCGACAAAGTGGCATATGCATCAACCATATCATGCCATGGAATCCACTCTCCCACAATACGATCATCTTGAAACACTCTACGAAGAGCATCAGTCCCACCCTGCTCTCTCGAATCATATATGACAACATCTCCAACAATTGAAAGCTACAGAATCCGCCAAACATCCTCTGGGTGACTGTCATCTCGCCAGTAGGAAGGTGAAAGGTGTTGTGCTCGCTATGCCACCTCTCGGCTAGCGTTGTCAACAAACCTCGATTAATCCTAATTTGGGGCATATAAAGAAGAGGATACAATCCACAACATGTGATAATATTCATCTCAGGTTGTGCCAACCGTGGTATGAGATCAAATGTCCAGGGGAAATGCTCTCGAATCTGGAGGTTCCCCAATCACTCCTATTATCATAACAAGATCAAAGTCAATAAATTCATGTCAAACATCAAATAACATCAAAATACCATATCAAATCAAGTCAGCTCATGGTGAAAATTTTGATCAAATCTCATGAGCACACATCATTGAACCTCACCTATCATGAGTTCAATCATCAATGCATCAAATCAACCTCACCTATCATGAGGTCATCATCAATGCATCAAATCAACCTCGCTTATCATGAGGTATGTCAATCATAAATTATTCCTCACCTATCATGAGGATAGTTATCATCAAAACAAACATCAGACCTCGCCTATCATGAGGTCAAAAAATGATGTATTTGATTAGACAAATCATTCATATCAAACCTTCACCTGATACAATCAGAAATCAAGAACATCAAGAACAAATTGATGAAAATCACAATACTTTGATTTAAATGCGCTCAAAAGAACATTAAAAGCACTAAAACAAAGACATGCTCCATTTCATCAGATAAAAGCACTATTACAAAGGGACAAAGTGCCATTTTATCAAAAGCACTATTATATTTGGTCAAAGCGCTAACATTTTTGACAAAAGCGCTAAAACTCGAAATGAGCTAAAAGAGGGGGTCAAAGCGCTAGAGAATCAAATTAAAGCGCTAATACATTTTATGAAAGCACTACAATGGCTAACCTAAGTGCTAAACTTTGAAAAGTGCTAACCTAACCTATGGATGCGCTAAAACAGACCTTCGATGTGCTAAAAGTCTAAAAGCGCTACAACAGAACCTCTACGCACTACAACAGGATTGAAAAGCACTAAAACGAAAAATAAAAGTGCTAAAAATAAGTTTAAATTTAAAAATCTAAAAAATACACCAAAAACGACAAAATGCACGAAAACCAAGGAAAAATAATAGACATACCGGAGGTCCGAACGCGGTTGGCCGCTGATGTCGTCGAACATGCTCGAAACAGTGGGTGTGATATGGAATCGACATCTTGCTCCACATAGCACAAGAATCTCTCTCACAAGTTTTCAAAGGTCACAATGTGTACAAATGATTTTGAAAAATACCTTTTTAACCTTTTATAGGTTATTTAAAAGGGGATTTTTTGAGATTAATTTAATTTTTAAAAGGGAAAATAATTGAAATTCATCCAGGACCACTTCCTACATCAATTATCGGGAGATAAATAATTTTATCATCAAATCTTCATCAAATCTATATAAAATCATCAGAAAATCATAAAAAATTGAAAAATTCTAAAAAATCATCAGAAAATCATAAAAAATTGAAAAATTCTGAAAAATAAAAAAAAATCAAAAATTCATTAATTTATCTCTCGAGGGGGCATATATCCATCAATCACCTAAAAACATGTCTAGGGCATTCTGAAAATTTTCTTGTCAATACTAGCAGCAGTAGCACAAAATTTTCTTTGAAGCAATGTGTAAACACATCACTTCAAAGAGGGGAAAAATGTAGACACCTAAAAATGGTTTGGAGAATCTAATTAATTAAATATGATTTATTTGATTAATTAATCCTAAATTCATCTACTTAGTAAATAAATAGAAATATTTATTTATATTAAGTTCACTATTAATTCTTCTATTTTATCATATTATTTCCCTCTTAATTAAATACTTTGTTTTATTTAATTATTATCATTATTATTTCTTCTATACTTCATCCATTAATTCTATCTTAAATTAAATACACAACTTCAATAATTTGTGTTATTTAATTATCTTATCATATTCTTCTTTATTAAATGGGAAAATATCAAATATTTGTTTTATTTAATTAAATCTTCCTAATTTGCTAATTTGAATAAATCAAATATATTCAAATAAAAGCATAAATCAAATACCTCTATTCACTCACTAATAAAATTAGATTTTTCAAAATCTAATTAATGCAACTGTCATTCACAGGAAAAGCCTCAGGGACAAACCTGCAAGCAATCCTCTCAATCTTTTGCCTCAAATATTTCCTCTCATCTTGCCTGGTGTTTTCATGGGGAGGAACAATCCTCCATGATCAGCTCCACCTTCTCATCTCGTACCATTCAAATCTTCAGATTTAATCTCAGCCTCTGTGTGTTACCCCTGTGCAAAACTGTGGCCAGAAATCTATATATACAGCCTTCTAAAGCATGAAAATGATCCTGAGAAATCCCAATTTATGCAAACTTAATCTGTAGGAATACAACCAAGCAACCAAGCAATCATAAGCATTAGCATTAGCATTTTAGTATCAATCATAGCATCATGGCATTATTAGATTTCATATCACGATAGCATCATTAGTTTTACTATAGCTTCCTTTTTATCAGTTTTCATCAGGATAATTTACAGTAGCTCCATGTCATCTAGAAATAATTAGAAATCATCACATCATTGCATTTAGCATCCATTCCATTCTCTAGATAGGCATTCTAAACAGTTACGGTGCTTACAAATCTGAGAGCTTCTGTAATTTGATAAATCTTTGGAGATAGGAGACAATGAGATGCTTTCAAGCTTTTCTCTATTTTAAATTAGTTTAATTCATGTTTAATCTTGATACAATGTTTCATTAAGAGGTGTATTTAATTTTATTTAGTTTAATTTTTCAACACTTACAATGAGCATTATGGAGGTTTGACTGGCATATTATTATTTTTGGGAAAAGAGAAAAGATTGTCTAGGTCGTAATTATGAGACCCAGTCTCAGTAAAACATCCATAACTTTCTCATACAGTAAAGAAATCAAGTTCAAAATGATCCGAAAAACTAGAAACGAGAAGCACCAAAGCTAGAAACCATTTTAGAAAATTATGAGGAATGACAAAGCATGGGTAGGTAGAAAGTGATGGGTTTTCCTAGTGGTTTAGTGGAGGTTGTTTTGAGAAACCAATAGCGGTTTCTTCTCACACAATTTTTATATATTGATGCTTGAAATTTGGTGAAGCGGGGGGCGAGCGCCTTGGGAGAGTTGGTGGTTGCATATCCAAATGCAGCTAGAATGATGTTGGAATGTTGAGTTGCAAATTTTTGTATCTGTGAAGCCCATGTTGTATGTGAGCATATGAGCTCCATGATTATGTATTTCGTTTTCATATTTGAACTTAATATATGTTGCATATTTTTCTTCCATTTCTATGTATTTATTTTAATTTGTTTCCTTCTTGCATAGTGTTGTATGTGTGTCTGGTTTTATATTTGAAGGGGAAATTATTCTCTTTCATCAGTGGTATAAGAGTAGGAGTTTCTGAGTGTGTAGGCAAAAGCGCCAATGTGAGGCAGTTTGCACCAGGACTTGTGGTGGTGTTGTGTGTAGACAAATCACCAAATGTGAGGCATTCTATACTTGAGAGGTTCAATATTGAGTGTGTGGCAAGTGTTTGACGAAATTTCAAAGAAGAAAGGAAACAATTTTTTCATAGTTGTGTATGCAAGTGAGAAGGATGGAGAAAATATTGCAAAAGCATGTTTTGAGAATAGTGTGAAGAAAAATGGTGAGATTGTAGTAAAGGATGAGAAGCAAAGAGAAAGTGCAACAATCAAAGGGGAAAATTATGTTGCAACAAAGTTAATTCCTTTGGAGGACACAAAGACAGTGATGACAACGAGTAGTGAAGGTGAAAGTATTGCAGCTGAAATTGAAAGAGTAAAAATTGCAGCAGTTGAGGATGTTGCAGTTAAAACAAAGTATGTAGTGATGTATGAGGATCCATTGTTCGATGAGGACCCTGATGAAGACCAAGAGTTTCTTGAGGGATAGATTGTAGAGATAGAGAAGTTGTTCAATGAAACAACAGAGATAGTAGCATTCGACAGTGAGGAAGAAGATGTTGTGACGGAAGAAGTCATCAAGGTAAAATTCAATTTTTATGAGTTTTATAATGTTGAATTTGTAAAGGATTTGCATTGTGAAATGATAAAAGAGTTAGAAAATAAAAAGGATTGTGAGGATCTAGAGTGGTATATAGGTGTATACTTGTAGGTAGAGGCTATGGAGGAAGCTACAAGAGAGATTTGGTGGAGGTGATCGGTTTGTGGTGGGTCAAAACCCTCGAAAGAGGAGAGTAGAGAGATTATTTGGAGGAGGATGGTACATGGTGGATAAAAATCTACAAGAGAAAAGAAGAATGGTAAGTAGAGTTGTTGGAGGAGAGAAAAGCTAGTACTAGCAAGATGTTGGAAGAAGAGGAAGAAGAAAAGACTTCATGTGCACTTTGGATAGAGATGGAGTTCGCTACAGATTGCTTGCAATCTGAAAGAATGGTACTACCATTCAACTCCACTTTTGTGAGCCTACGCTCACAAAATTGCTACCTCGAGTGTCTGATGCAAGAGCATATCCTGCACAACCAAAAATATTTTAAATTTGTATGCTTGTGTTTTATTTTGATTTTTGGCTGCAAGTGTAAATTGTTGAAATTTTCAACTCCTCTAGTGTAGCAGAATTTGGTGATGGATTGTGGGAAGATCAATTAATTAATTGATTCATTTTTTTAAAAAAATATTTGAGAAGTGCTAATTTTTTAAAAGGGAAAACTTCCATGTCCAAGCATGTGAGTGGACAATTATTGTAAATTGTAACTCCATTTCAAAAAGAAATTGAATTTGCATCTTGTTGGAGGACTAGAATGATGGGTATTGATGGAATGGAGAGAGTGGGTGTAAAGTAGGAAGAAAAATCTAAATTTCACATTGAATGCACATGCTAAGAAGAGGAAATCAATGCCAAGGAGTAATGAGCATTCTGGAGGTTTGATTGACATATTATTATTATTGGGAAAAGAGAAGATTATCTAGACTATAATTATGAGACCTAGTCTCAGTAAAACATCCATAACTTTCTCATAAAATAACGAAATCAAGAATTTCAAAATGCTCCGGAAAGCTGGAAATAAGGTGCATCAAACCTAAAATTTGTTTTAGAAAATTCTAACGAATTACATAGCATGGGTAGGAAGAAAGTGATGGGTTTTCTTGGTGGTTTAATGGAAGTTGTTTTGAGAAACCAATAGTGGTTTCTTCTCATGCATATTTTATATATTGATGCTTGCAATTTGGTGAAGCGGTGGGGGGGAGCTTTGGAGAGTTGGCAGTTGCATATCTAGATGCTGCTGGAATGATGTTGGAATGTTGAGTTGTAGATTTTTGTATGTGTGAAGCCCATATTGTATGTGAGCATATGAGCTCCATGATTATGTAATTCATTTTCAAATTTGAACTTAATATATGTTGCAAATTTCTCTTCCATTTCTATGTGTTTAAGTTAATTTGTTTCCTTCTTGCATAGTGTTGTATGTGTGATTGGTTTTAGATTTGAAAGGGAGAGTATCCTCTTTCATCATTTACATTTACAATTTTAAATTAGGTCAGAACCCAAACATTCCCACAATGGATAGGAATGAAGGTGACCCATAAAAATCCTTGGTTAGGACCCAAATTTATCCTAACACACCTCAACATGTTTCCATAAACTTCAAAGCGACTTCGCATGTAGTGTTAACACCAAGTCAGCCATTACCCATGCTAAACACCATAAAACTATTAATTACACACTTCCCACTTGATAAAGATGACACGCAGGCCACACAAATATCTTTTATACAATCTAGAACAATCCATGAATCACCTGAGATCCAACAAAGAATTCATCCAAACTTACATCATAGAAATACTTCAACCCAGAACATCCAGCTACCTTATGCGCACATCAACACATGAAACACACACTGTACTACACCAAATCAAAAGAAAAATTGAGTTTTGTAAGATATGAACAACATAAGTAACTTCCCAAATCTATACAACTTGACACCAAACTGCGGAGGAATGTGGAGCAGATACATTTCTCCCAGCCCACAACAAACAACACTAAACACCTAGCTCACACACTGGTGAACACATCTCACTCTACACAATGATCTAGAAACCCAAACTCCAAATATAATAACTATTGATAACCTTGAACAACATATCAAATCTGCATAGGCATAGCATCAACACAAAAGAAATGTGGAGCACATCCCGAAGCACGTTCTGAGCACTTGCACAACATTATTTTCTCTGTTTATCAAATTTGTTCAAATCACTTGGAAACCAAGTACCAAAGACACCATCTTAGCACATTAATTCATTCCAAAACATCTCCAAACATTTCAACATAAAGATAGCTCCATGTGTACTCACAACACTTCCTCAATATATCAACTATACATGCACACAAACTACAACAAACTGTTTCCCTCCTTTTCACAATTTTCTCAAAATCCTCGACATCTTCAACATTCAACAACCTTTATCAATACATAGTTGACATCAATGACAACACCTTCATACTCACAACACATGTATAATTGAAATTTAAAAAAAAAACATTATTTTTATTAATTAAAATTTATCTTTTAATGAATATTTTATTTTTAAACACTCTTGTAGGCAACTAAAATATTCCCCAATCATCCATCACCTAACCCTAATCAATCAATTCCATCACCTAGGCCTAATCACTTTGACCTAGTCCTATTCAACCAAGTTCCCTTCACCTAAGGTATTCCAACTTGATTAAATATTCATATTATTTAATTAATAACCTTTTTCATCTCCTTTCAATAAATCAATAAATAATTACCTTTTCCATGTATTTTTCATCTCACGCATGGCTAAAATAATTAAGTTAATAATGTCTATATATCATCAACACATTCCAAGAATAAAAGGCACCTAAGAACACTTGTGTTCATGGTCCCATTATTCTCTCAATCCATTCCAAGAATCTAGCCCCATTAGATGCACATCCCTTATTTCCCTCATGCTCACAACCATTTACTAAACAAGTAGTAAGTTTGTCTTAGACATTCACAATCTAACAACCTCCAACTCCACCCTCCATTATCTCCTTGATCCTAGGGAAATCCTCTCAACCATCCTCCACTATTGAACTCGCTATCAGATCTTGACCATCCATTCCCTCTTCCAAAAGTCTATAAATTCAAGCTCTCTTCCCTTCATTCCAATAATCATCATTCTATGCTAGGTACTTTTCAAAACAATTATCTTAAGGCAAAGGAGCATCCATATATCAACTATTCAAGGAGCATATCAGATCACAATAGATTCATGGGTAACATTTTGAGTTGACTTTGATGTTATTGTGTTCTTTTGATCTCTTTTGTGAGCTCTATCTAGAGGTTTTGTTTGATTTGAAATAGAAACTTGTATATTAGCTTTTCTATGTTTTACATTTCAAATTTTAGACATTACAACTCTTACATATCATGTATCATTTCGGTAAACATGTCTATTGTAGTATTAATATGTAAATAATTGTTGTGGGAGTTTTTTTTATTAGAAGAGTTTTTGTAATTATTACTTATTTACGATTCTCCTAGTAAAATTATATTGGTAAATGTAGTCTCAATATCATATTTTACCTAAATATATTTATAACAAATAAAAATAATATTATGAAAATTTACTTGATATTTCATAAATATTTAGAAGGTTATGGTATATTATTTAAGCTATGAAATTTAAATCAATATATTATAATTTTTTACAAATTAATATATTATATTATATAAAAATATACTAATTGGAGTCATTTATATTTATAATAGATAATTTTTTTATGACAATAAATTATAATTAAGATATTATTAACACAAAGATATTAATTATCATCAACATGAATATTATTGGTACAAGGTACGAATTAAATTATAATTATGTAAATTTAATAAAAAAATCTTGATACTAAATAGAAAAACGATATGACATTTATTTTTTTATTTTTCTACGTAATGAAGTTTATTCCATTCCATAATAGTATCATGAAAGACCATTTAACTAATTTAATTATCATATAAGGTGTCTTGATAGTTTTTGAATGAGACTTAAGACACTTAAAGTGTTGCACATGATAAGTGATACATAGCTTTCCGTAGGTAAGTGAGGTCAATACAACCTTTAAAACCAATACTATGTGTAAAGACTAAATCTTCACAATAGTTAGAGAAACTGAAGTATTCATAAATACTCTTACTAAAAAATTAAACAATCAAATAAAAGAAGCAATATGTTATGAGGTTTTCTAAACCTTGATATAAATTTCAGTTATGATTAGATGTAAAGCATAATTTAAATTAATATTTTTTATATATTAAAAAATTTATTTCATATGATAGATAATTATATATGGTATCAAATTTTAGTTTTAAATATGGATTTAAGAATTTTAAATTTTATATTAGTATAGAAAGCATTAGAATAAAATGAAATGGAGAAGAAACTTTCAATAGTGAGAATACATGTACCCCTTCAAAAATTAAATCAACAAGCCTTGAAATAGCAACACAAGAAATACTCCTATGCCCAACCATACATGAACTTTGGACACCATAATGGCAATGCCCATTGAGCATAGAGACAATATATTCATAATGGAGGATGGATTAGAAGAAATTTGAGTCATACTTGGCAACTTGAAGGTAGAAATGGAAACAAATCAAGATCCAATTCATGAAAATCCTGGGAACAACTTCGAGACCTAGTTTAAACAATGAAAAATCTAGATTTGACCAATAAAGAGGTCAATTTTCTAATGAACTGGCAAGGAATTGAAGATCTTACTACCTAATTGTGATGGAATATTTTTAAGAGATCATGTCATATTATAGATTATCAAGATTGACATATACTTCAATGTTTTCATCTAATCTAATTGGTCCAAGGAACTATGTAGAATTTTTTAATTCACTAGTGAAGCAATAGTTTAATTGGTAAACCAAAAGGTTGAATGAGTTATAAAATATGACAACAATACATGAGAATATTCCACCCACTCACCAACCAATTAAACCTTATCAATATTGAGGTCAATGCCACTCTTTAAAAAAACGATTCTCTATTTGTTAAAAATGGCCATAAGATGACTATTTTTTAGATCTTAAAGCAAAGAGGAATTACCAAAACTTAGTAATTGGAGTAACAAATGGCCATAAGATGACTATTTTTTTAGATCTTAAAGCAAAAAGGAATTACCAAAACTTAGTAATTGGAGAAGTTAACCTAGGTCTTGAAATGCATACCATAGTATTAAATTGATTGGTGGTTTTAAATATAAAAAATCTTTTTCAACTAAATGCCTGGGCTAGAGCAAAGGTAAATGTCCATGGGCCTACTATCATGAATGTATATATTTTAAGTTACTTAACCAAGAACATAAATTACATTCATTTTCATGTTTTCCATCTTTCCAAATGACATAGTAAGTACAATTCTAAAAATGGCCAATCAACCTAATACTTTCCTTTAGAAATAATTTCAAATTTTCGATAAAAGAATGAACATTAGGTTTATTTGTTATAAATTTGGTTTTCACAATATTTGCATCATTAGAAGTAAATGGCAATTGTGTTGTTTTTCACTTTAGAAATAAATGACAATGTCATTTAAAAATCTATCCAAATAGTTGTGGAACATGTTCCTCATTAGATTTTTGAATTTTGTGGGAGTATCCATTCTCTCTTGAATTTTTTGGGAGTATTTGTCAAAAATAAAGTGATGGTAATATCAAAATTATTTCTTATTTATGATTTTTTTAAACAAGTTTCCACAATAATTTCAATTAAAAAAAATTCCAATATTTTAGCTACATTAAAGATCTATCAAGTTTAAAAAGGATTCAAAGTTTTCTCCTATATTTTTGGACACTTGTATTCTATGGAAAAAATCATTCAAGTCATGTATTATTTTTCTCTCTTTCTCTCAAATTCATTGTGCATTTTACATGTTCCTTTTTTTGAAAGAATATTGCAAATTACTTATATGTGATTGATTTGTAAAGTACATGTAGTACATGATAATATCATGTACTTGGAACCAATTTACATATTATCTTGTTAAAAAAAATTGAAACTAGAAGAATAAACAAATGTGGTTAATATGGGACTACATGTGGAGTATGAGAGTACCATATTCTTGAACTAATTTTTATATTATTATTAAAAAAAAAAAAATCTTAGTGTAGTGTGAATGATGGATAGTGCAACTTGTAAGGACAATGAAGTCTCTTAGAAATCACAGTCTTATTTATTTCTTGAAACATGTATATAGTTCCAATTTAATTCGATATTGATGCAATATCAAACACATTTTCATATTAAAGAAATTTGTTTTAACAATTTTAAAATTTAATAATAATTTGATTAAGTAGATTTTTATTTTGTCCATTGACATAATAATAGTTTGAAAATTTGTATGTTTCATAGAAACAACAATGAAAAATGATTAATAACTCATTCCAATCATCGAGCCGAAGTTGAAGCATCTTATTTGGGCATTAAAAGTGCTTTTGAGAAAGGTTTTAAAAATGTTTGGGTTGAGGGTGACTCCCTCAACATAATTAATTGCTTACTTGGCATTTAAGAAGCCAAGATGGACAATTAAGGACTTGACTATTGACTCTTAGGTCATCATTAATTTGTTTGATCAAATATGCATTAGCCATATTTATAGAGAAGGTAATTCTCTTATGGATTTCTTTGCTAATGAGGAGGTTATCCTAATGAGTGCTAAGACGTGGAAAGGGTACGTCTTAGTACTCGAGACTACTCTTTCATTATTGAGACATGATATTCAAGGTAGATCTTAATATTATGTGTGGTTGGGGTGTAATCATTTCCCCCCTTTTATCACTTTCTAGGAATTTTAGTGCCCCTTCCCAATGCTTTTTTCTAAAAATGATACCATTTCTATTGTCAAGCTAATCTTCTGGTTGCAAAAGGGTGATTTCTGGAAGATAATGGGGGTGATCATAGTCGGGTGGATTCCATATCTTGTGATAGATGGAGAAACAAGCCAAAGGTCTAGAATATTTTGGAAGGAGGGTTGACTCCTTAAATGGAAAGGTTTCATGGTTTCGACCATGAGGTCTCTCACACTTTTTTCCATAGATGGTATAACTGTTCCCTAATTGTGAATGGTTTTGTATTCCCCATTACTGAGGAGTTTATTGCTCAGATTACTGGCCTGAGCTCACAAAGGAGAAATTTCTTTAAGTAGAGGAAGGGTAATGATGATGTTATGGAGCAATTTTTCAAAGATAATGAGAAGGAGAAGATTGTTAATCTTGCCTCCTGGGTTTAGGACCATTAGTCGCTCAAGGCTATATGGGATGAAGTGGCAGAAGTTATTATGAGGTATATAACCCTCGATGGTCGCTTCACTGCCATCCTAGGGTTTCATTTTACCTTTCTCAACCATTTTCGTCATAGATTGTTCGTTTCCTTCCTATTTTTTTGCTCTACTCTCTAGAAACTTCAATTTATGCCACTTGAAGGATCCTCGTACCCCTCCTCTTCATGAGGGTTGATTATCCTCGTAATGGAATATGTTAGGGCCAATTTCTTGACCAAGTCGATTAAAGGAAAATTTTATTCTGTGAAAAGCCAGCATAGGGTTGTTGAACATCTAAACACAGTCTATAATGAATTATGAGGGAGATGTTGAGTCGAAGGAGGATGAAGAGAACATTGAGGTTTCATCCTCCTCCCCTTCGAGCTCATTGCCGCAAAAAAGGAAGCAATGCAGTAAGAAGAAGCCTTCTCCCAAGAAGAAACCCAAGAAGCAGGCGGTCCTCCCCCATGACAAGGATGTAGGTAGGTATGAGACAGGCAAAGAGGAAGTTGCTTGGCCTTCTAAGAAGCCATCAAAAAAATCCAAGAAGCAGGAGGTTTATCCCCCATGGCAAGGATGATGGTGGGTATGAGACAAGAGAAGAGGGAGGTATCTGACATTCTAAGAAGTTTGTGCCCAAGAAACACAAGAAGCAATCCGTTATGCCCTAGGGTGAATGTTCTAGCGACTATGAGATGGAAGAAGAGGTTGAAGTCCAACCTTCTCCCAATTTGGCGTCAGTACCTAATGATGCAGCCTTGTAAGACATGGTCCAAATATGAAAGTGGAGATCATCCAACCTTTTATCTCCCAACGGGTCATCTCCAAGGTCAAAGGTAAGGAGAAAATTGTTGATGTTCCTAATAAATTTGTGGGTTCTAAGATGGATTTTTTGAAGGATTCTAGAAAGGTTGACCCCCTCTCTATTGATTTTTCTTACTTGGATGATGAGAACCCTAATATGATGAATTTGTTATCTATGGCAAAAAATGGAGCTGCCTACAATTTCAAGGTGGCTAAATGGGTTTTAACATAATTTAATAAAGTAAATATTAAGATTAGAGGCCTTAAGGAAAAGTTTAAAAATATGCCTAAGGGATCGTTCTCTGACATTCTTGTTGAAAGAATTGTGGATTTGGAGAGTTATGTCCCAGACTTTAAATCTGAGTGTGAAAACTACTTGCAAGGCTTGGAAAGCAAGGTGGTTGTGTTGGACAAGGATATTCAAAATCTCTTTAAGGTTAGTCACATGTCCATCAAGAATAGTGCAAACTCTCTACAAGTTCTAATTGAAAAATTGAGTGCTCTTAGGGAGCATTAGATGGATGAGTTCCAGACAAAAGCCTCTCCCACCAAATAAAAAGGTAAGAACCAAGGAAATGAGGAGGGCAAGGGCTCGTGCATTAGAACAAGGGCTAGTTTGAAGAAATATTTTGAGGAATAAAAGGAGCTTTTGTGCATGGTTAATATTCATTATAACTAGGAGTTGGAGGTTGCTAAAACCTTAAAAAAATTTAGATAGTTTCCTTGTGTCCCTCTATTTAGTCGTTTAGTTTGTTGTTGCATGGCTACTTTTTGGCTGTTGGTTTCCTTGTCTTATCTATTGTCTTAACGATGTTTTGATGTAATGGTGTTATGATGTAAATGGTTTTAGGTCCCTTAAAAAAAAATTTCCCTATTAATCAAAATAATTAGCAATGATAATGTGTTTATAATTCAAAAAATTCTCAACATGCAACTCCTACTCGATTTTGGTACCCTCCCATTCTATTCATTTATTTTTCGCTCGATGTGGGCCTTTAGAGGTCATATGTCTATAGATGAAATTGGATGTAGTGGATTCCCTTCTCTTGGTGTTACTCTTATGAGTGTTGATGGCTCAAATTTTGAGCTTTTCCCTAATAGTCACGATAAATGGTGGTTTTGTCAATATTGATCTTGCATTTTCTCTTGGATTTGTTTCACTAGATGCTAGATTAAATAGTTTAAAAATATCCCCATCAAATTCAAGTGTCACTAGTATAGGTTTCATGTCACCTCTTATCATGGATTCTAATAGGTACTCTTCAAATGTTATATTTCTTCTTCATAATCATGTTCATTTAGGCAATGACTTTGAATTTGACCTCCATGCTCTTAATGGTGATGGTTTGGTTTTTGAGACTGATAATGATGCCACAATCGTAATAGATTGTGTTTTGACAACTATGGATTCTCTCAGTTTCCATGTTGTTGGTGTGAATTTTAAAACTTTGATCTTAGGTCTCGAATGGTCCTACACAACCCTATGGGTTCTAAGTTTTCCATATTCTCTCTACGAGATAAAATATGACCCATATTGTATGTGGAATCTTTCCTTGTGGGAATTTGTGTATAGGACCTTCTTGAAAATAAATAATTTTATCCACAACACGATTTGGTCTATAGATTCAACAAATTTTGGCCTTCTATTCATAACTTACACAACTAGATTTTGGATTCATAGAAGCCTCTCATAAGGGAAATTTTGAGTTATTTCCTTGTGTCAAGAGCTTCTTAATAGTGACATTTTCCGCTTCAAAGGGTAAGGATTTTGTGCTTGACAACAATTTATGGGTGTGGGGAGAACACTCTTGCTCAATAAAGCTTTGGTCTACTCCTTAACCTCCTCTCTAAACCTCCTAGTATTAGACCTATTGGGTGTAGCTACTAAATCTTTCTCTCCAATTCTACGAATATTCCTACTATGAGGCCATTGGAAATGCAATTGGTCGTTTCTTGAAGGTTAACTCTACTTCATATGTGGGTTGCTCTATATTTTCTTATATTATGATGGACATAGATATCTTCAAGGATCTTCATGAGGGTATTTTTTGATGGTGTGGATAGGCCTTGGACTCAACTGCTTTACTATGAGTGTCTTCTCTTTCAATGTAGATGATGTCTTTTTATCAACTAGTTGGATTTCAATTGTTCACTCTCCTAGCACAAGGGCATGGCTATTTTGTAGAGGAATGTTTGTGAAGGTCACTTGACTATTAATTCTTTTGACTCTCTACTTGATGGTTCCTCTCAGGATGATGAGTATTCTCATTATATTGGAAGATAATATTTCTTGGATAATTGTTCAAGTTGGGAGAAAAGTCTTCCCTTATATATCTCCTAATTGCAAACTATAGTGAAGGGTGTGATATTGAATATGGTAGGTTATGGAATTATTTAATTTGGATCTCTAAACACTCAATTGTGTCAAGAAAATTGAATGTAATTGCATTGGTCTATGTTAGCAGTGTGGCTAAAGTTATTACTTACTCCCATCTAGGAGGTTGTGTATGCTTTGAGTTATTTTTTCTAATGTAAAAGGTTTCCAGTCCCTTTAAAACAATTACCATAATAAAAAATAATTAACAATGACACAATCATGTGTTTAATGTATTTTATTAGTTGTACTAATGTTGTGAATTAATCAATTATTATAAGATATTGTATGTAATGATGTGATTGATTATTTAAAATATTGAAATTCTATTTGCATGAATAATGCCCATGTTTATCCTCATTAGAGGTTTAAGATAAAAAATATATATATGAAAGAAACTTAGTTGTTTGGTTGAGACCATTGGAGGCTATTTGAAGCTTAATTTTGATAGAGCTTCAAGAGGAAACCTTGTGTTGGTAGGTGTTTTTTTATTATCTTATACAACAAAGGTTCTCTTTTGCATGATGGTTTGATCTTATTGGGTAAAACCATGAGTAGAAAGAATAAATAAGAAAATGTAACCACTAGTTCATCATTATAAATCTCAATGTTAAAAATATTGTAAACAATGATTTTGGTATCCAAGGGTTCTCTAACTCTTCTAGGATTTTTCACCTAAAATGAGAGAAATAGACCTAAAATGCAAATGTACATATTCAAAATTAATGTAATGAGGGCTTTAATATGCTTAAATGAGATGATATAAATGTAGTAAACTAAAAAGGAAAGATGGTTTATTGATGCTAAATCTAAGAAATATATAGTGCTAGAAAACACAATGTTGTATGCAAACATGTAGTAAATGACCTAGAAATGCAAATAAAACTAAATAGAAGATTTTGAAAAAAAAGGTGTGCACATGGAAGTGTGTTGTAGACTTGAAGCAACTCTGAAATACTGGAAATACTGATTTTTAAGCCTGGCAGGACACTCGTGCCAAGCTGGGCGACTTAGTCCAGTTTCGGGAAAATTCTGGAAAATTGCATTGGGGCATGTTTCAGTCAAATGGGTGGCTGAATCTACAAAGATCTCTAAAAAACTTGCACAATGGGACTAAGTCACCACAACTAGGGGAAGTGACCACTTTGACTTTTCTAAAGATTCAAAAGGGGAATCTGTAGATCTCAACCTACACTCCTACTCCTAGTAATTTTTTGGATCTGAAACTGCAAAATTTAGCCTGTAGGTGTTCTCCAAGCCTCTTTTAGGGTTTTGACATCCTTGAAGGGCTTTGTGGTGCAGGAGCACCCATAGTTTACCTTAGATTGTTTAGAAGGTCATATTTTGGCATTTATTCAGGCCAACTTATCATCTTTCCTTATTCATTTTTGGTTGTGCCTTAGTGGCATTTTTGATTGGGTGTTGATCTCTAATGAAGGTCATGTTGACCATAGATGAGGCATCATTAGGATCTAGTCCAAAATAAGGTTTTGGGTTTTTAGGAATTCATGAAATTTTTTGCAAATATTGCTCAATTGGAGCTACAAGCGGCCAAGAGAGCCTAAGGGAGAGCATAACTGAATTGGAGACCCTATTTAGGGGATGCTTCGGCATTGGAGTTGGGTTGGAAGCATTTGTATTGCTTTGAAGTTTTGTGAATTGAAAGAAAACAGTGTGTTTTGTGTGTTAATTTTATGATTTTTGCTTGAAGTGTTGCCTTAATGGATTGAACAGGGCACTATAATTAGTGTAGAATGTAGTGTGGTTATCCTTCAAGCTTTTTGAGGCATTTAGATAGCTTTCTCATTCGATTTTAATTATTGTTTGTAAATAGTTTTGTTTCCACATTGTTGTTGGTCTAAACCAGACAGTTTTGAGAAAATGGAGTGTTAGTTCACTTTCCCACCGTACAAATTGTACGGCCCTTTGGGAACAGTGACTAGACTCCATGGTTGTAAATATTGTAGGGTTTAGGTTCTTTGAAAGCACATGAGTTGTTGGAAAAGTCTTACCCTAGGCGAGCCAGGGAAGAGCCTGGCTAGGAAGACTTAAGTGCAGAGCACATAATTTGCAGGGGTGACAAGTTCTTGACAAATTTCCTTTTGGAGAAGGCAGGAGTGAGTCTTGCCAAGACCCAGTAATCAGTAGGAACCTCCACCAATCCATCTGGTCGGGAAAAGACTTGACAGTTTGAGAAAAACCAGAAGAGGGCTTAAAAACCCTAGTTTTTCCCATTTTCAAGTTAAGGCTTTGTACGGGCAGTTAAGACCCAAGACCTCAAAAATATTTGAGAGGTGTTCACATGAACCAAGAATCTCAAAGAAAGATTGGGGGTTCTTTGGAAAGATTTAGAGAACCAGCATGTTTTCTCAGAGAAGGAGGCCTAATTGGGGCACTTAGGGCTAGTAGCCTTTTCAAGACCTAAATGAGGGTTTGGTGAAAGCAACCAAGAAATGGAGTCAGGTGGACCTTCAAGAACCATAGTAGGATGGATTGAAGTCTTTTGAAGCACCTCCACACCCCTGCAAAGGTAAATTCAATGATTTGGAGGTTAGTAGCCTTTAGGGTGAATTAAGGGCTAAGTGTAGAGTTGCAAGTTTGTATCAAGGTGAACTTGGTAGGAAGAATTATGTTGGTAGTTGGGGTTGGCAAGGCATAACCAGGGGATCCTAAGTAAAGAAAGGTCCTATAGGTTGAAGTGGTGGAGAGAGACACCTTAGAGGTCTTCCAACAAGACTTAGAGCATGAAACTGTGATTGTTTCATCCAACCTCCCTATCAGATTGGTATCAAAGCAACAAAAGATTTGGGATTGACTATTGTATGTCTGAGATTGAGTCTAGTGGTTCTACCATCATGGTGACAAATGCAGAATTGGCCAAGAAGGTCGAAGAACAGGAGGAAGACAATAGACTATTGAGGGAAAGAATAGCCCTACTTGAGGAAGAAATGAGTAATGTGCAGATTAAGACCGATGAGGTTAGTGATAAGTTGGAAGGAAGGGTACCTAAGAGAGAAGAAGTTGCAGAGGAAGACAAGATCCCTGAACCTGACCCTATTTTGCAAGAAGATCCTTTCTTGAAGGCATTGAAGGCTTTGAGTGGGAAAGCACTTGAAGGCATACCACTGTTTAGTGGAAAAATGGAAGCTGATCTAGTCATGGATTGGATAGAGGGAATGGAAAACCATTTTGAATGTGATGGAGTTACTGAAGAACAAAAGGTGAAGGTGGAAAAGTCAAGATTAAGAGGTTCTGCCTTGACATGGTGGAAGTTCATTCAGACAGAGAGGGAAAAGGAAGGAAAGAAACCTATTTCTACTTGGAAGGGAATGGTTGCTAAAGTGAGAGAAGCATACATGCCTGATGATTATGAGATTTAGTTGCACAAGAAAAGACAGAGCTTGAGACAAAGAGATCAAGATGTAAATTCCTATACATAGGAGTTTCAAAAACTTTGCATGAGGTCTAATGTTACAGAGGATGAAAGTATTAAGGTAGCTAGGTATCTTAACGACTAGAAGTGGAACATTCAAGAGGAGATGACCCTTCTAAGTCCAAAAACAGTGCACCAATGCTATCAATTAGCTATAAAGATTGAAGAGAGGAGTAAGAGAAAACAAGACCACGCTTCTAAGAGCAGAGGTAAAGGCAGAGATCAAAGAGGGCATAGAGGTGGATACCAAGGTAGAGGGACTGAACAAAGAAATCAGGGAGAGTCTAAACTCACAGAGCATGGAAGTGAAACAACTTCTAGAGGAGGCTATGGAAGAGGTAGAGGACCTCAAGGAGGTTCAAATAGAGGAAGAGGAGTAGGCAGAATTAATTCTTACTTCGCTAGTATGAAGTGTTACAATTGTGGTCAAGTAGGTCATCCAGCTTATAGGTGCCCGGAGAAAGCATCTTCTTCAAATACATAAAAGAGAGTAGCATATGCTCAAGAAGACATTATGAGTGTCAAGTCACCATAGGTTAGTCACATTGAGTCAGAAATAGGAGAGAACTTGATGTTTAGCAGGGTTCTAATCAGACAACAAGTCAAAGAAGAGCCAAAGCAAAGGAGAGCTTATTCAGGGAAAGGTGCAAAATACTTGGAAAGGTGTGCAAGGTTATAGTGGATTCAGGGTCTACTAATAACATAATCTCTGAGGAAGCAGTGAGGAAGTTGAAGTTGGAGAAAGTACCCCACACTAATCCTTACAAGGTGACATGGTTAAAAAAAGGGCAGAGTGTTCTTGTAAATGAGCAAACAACGGTTGAGTTCTCCATTGGAGGGTACAACGACAAGTTGCTTTGTGATGTGTTACCCATGGATGCATGCCATCTTCTATTTGGCAGACCATGGCAGTATGACAGAGGAGCCATCTATGATGGAAAGGAGAACACTATCTCATTCAAGAAGGAAGGAAAGACATTCAAACTGCAGTCACTGTCAGATGAGGAAGAAGGACAGTCAAAGACCCCTGGTGTCTTGTTAAGTAGTGGCAAGGAGTTTGTCAACACCCTACAACAAGGAGGGGAAGGATATGTGGTCATGATGCAACCCAAGGAGGAAGATAAGACTAAGAAAACAATCATACAGGAGCAGTCCAGAAGTTGCTTGAAAAGTACAAGGATATAGTCAGTGATGGAACACCAGCAACCTTACCTCCAAAGAGAGCCATTGGCCATCAAATTGACTTCATACCAGGGGCTTCATTGCCAAACAAAGTAGCTTACAAGCTTACACCAGATCAGAACCTAGAAGTAGCTAGACAAGTGCAGGAGTTGTTAGACCAAGGACTAATTAGGAAAAGCATCAGTCCATGTGCAGTACCAGTGGTCTTAGCAACCAAGAAAGGTGGTAAGTGGAGGCTATGCACTGATTCTAGGGCTATAAATAGAATTACAATCAGATATAGGTTCCCTATTCCTAGGATAGAGGATTTAATGGATTGTCTTGGAGGAGCTCAGTATTTCACCATGTTGGATCTCAAGAGTGGATACCATCAGATCAGAATCAAAGATGGGGATGCATGGAAGACATCTTTTAAGAAAACTAATGGGTTGTATGAGTGGAGAGTGATGCCATTTGGCCTCACAAACGCCCCTAGCACATTCATGAGGCTCATGAATGAAGTGCTTAAGGATTTCATAGGTATATTTGTGGTGGTGTATCTAGATGATATACTCATCTTTAGCAAGACAACAAAAGAACATCTAAAGCATGTGGAGTTGGTTCTTAAAAGGTTGCAGGAGGAGAGGTTAGCTATCAACCTAGAAAAGTGTGAGTTCTTCAAACAAGAGCTTGTGTATTTAGGGTTTGTAGTATCCCAAGGATCATTGAAGATGGACCCAAGCAAGGTGGAAGCTATCCTAAACTGGCCTACACCAACCACAGGGACATAGGTAAGAAGTTGTCATGGGTTAGCTCAATTTTATAGGAAGTTTATAAGAAACTTTAGTGGCATATGTGCACCAGTACTTGATACAATCAAAGGTGGCCTAAAAACTAAGTTCAAATGGACTCTTGACGCTGAGAAAGGTTTTGAGAAACTGAAACAAGAAGTGGAAACTCAACCCATCCTTTTGTTACCTAGTTTTGATAAGTTATTCACTGTGGAATGTGATGCCAGTGGAATTGCAGTAGGAGGAGTACTCAGCCAAGAAGGCAGGCCTATAGCTTTCTTTAGTGAAAAGCTCAATGAAGCTAAGAAAAAGTATTCTTCCTATGACCTAGAACTATATGCTCTAGTACAATCGCTTAGAAAGTGGAGGCATTATCTCCTACCTAAAGAGTTTGTAGTGTTTACTGATAACCAGGCACTTAGCTACATCAACACACAAGAGAAGTTGAGCAATAGACATTTGAAATGGATGGAATACCTCCAAGCTTTCACATTTACCATTAAACACAAGAAGGGACAGTTGAACAAGGTGGCAGATGCATTAAGTAGGAGGTTGCTGACAGTGCAAGAGATACAAATAAAGAGCATTGGGATAGACAGTTTCAAGGATCTCTATGGGGAAGATGAAGACTTTTCTGAAGCATATAAGGTAAGTTTTGATTTTGAGAATCACTTTCATAGTCAATTCTCAAAGTATACAAATTGGACAGTGGACTTTTGTTCAAAGGGAATTAGTTGTGTTCCAAAAGGTTCAATGAGAGAGAATCTTATCCAAGAGAAGCACAATGGTAGTCTTAGTGGTCATTTTGGTATCAACAAGACAATGGAACTAGTGCAGAGGTTCTATTATTGGCCCAAGTTTTCAAGGGATGTCAGAAGGTATGTGGAGCAATGTGTAGTTTGTATGAAAGCCAAGGGGGGAGCTAGTAATGCAGGTTTGTATCAACCCCTACCTATTCCCAACAGACCATGGGAATGTATTAGCATGGACTTTGTGGTAGGACTCCCTAAAACCAAGACAGGGTTTGATAGTGTCTATGTGGTAGTAGATAGGTTTAGTAAAATGAGTCATTTTATTCCTTGCAAGACCACCCATGATGCTAGCTACATTTCTCATCTCTTCTTCAAAGAGATTGTGAGGATCCATGGATTTCCATTGAGCATTGTCTCAAACAGGGATGTGAAGTTCATGAGTCATTTTTGGAAGACTCTATGGAGCAGATTAGGTACTAATTTGTCTTTTGGATCAGCCTACCATCCTCAGACAAATGGACAAATTGAGGTGATAAATAGAGTGTTAGGTAACCTTCTAAGGTGCCTCACCAAGGAGTATGGACAAACATGGGACTTGGTCATATCACAAGCTGAATATGCCTACAATGACAGTGTGAATCGGACCACAGGCAGAAGTCCTTTTGAAATAGTGTATGGAATGCACCCACGAGGTGTGTGTGAACTTAGAGATTTAGGAGCTATGGAGCATAGGAGTGGCCATGCTGAGGATTTCTCTCAGACCATGAAGGAGATTCAGGAGCAAGTGAAGAATACAATTGCAGAAGCTACTCACAAGCTGAAAGCTAAAGTGGATATGTCTAGGAAAGATCTACAATTTGTAGTAGGAGACTATGTCATGGTCCATCTCAACAAATCTAGGTTGCAGAAAGGAACATCAACCAAGTTGCAGATGAAGAGAGTGGGACCATGTAAGGTGATATCCAAGTATGGAAAGAATGCTTGCAAGGTGGAGCTACTTGCAGACTTAGGCATTTCACCAGTGTTTAATGTGGCTAATTTGATTAGGTATAAAGGACCAGTCACTGATTTGGAATAGAAAGGTGTGGATGACTTGAAGGATGTGAGTAACATAGCCTTACCTCCTAAAGACAAGCTGCAAGCAGAGAAGATCTTGGAATCAAGGGTGAAGAAGTCTACCCGGCATAAGGACTACATGGAACATCTCATCAAATGGAAGGACAAACCAGAATTTGAGGCTACATGGGTGGATGAAGCCCAGTTCAAGAAGCGGGGTATTGATTTATCTCTGATCTCTCCCCACATTCCTTAGTTTTTGTGCAGAGGGGGGGAGAATGGTGCAGGAGCACCCATAGTTTACCTTAGATTGTTTAGAAGGTCATATTTTGGCATTTGTTCAGGCCAACTTATCATCTTTCCTTGTTCATTTTTGGTTGTGCCTTAGTGGCATTTTTGATTGGGTGTTGATCTCTAATGAAGGTCATGTTGACCATAGATGAGGCATCATTAGGATCTAGTCCAAAATAAGGTTTTGGGTTTTTAGGAATTCATGAAATTTTTTGCAAATATTGCTCAATTGGAGCTACAAGCGGCCAAGAGAGCCTAAGGGAGAGTATAACTGAATTGGAGACCCTATTTAGGGGATACTTCGGCATTGGAGTGGGGTTGGAAGCATTTGCATTGCTTTGAAGTTTTGTGAATTGAAAGAAAACAGTGTGTTTTGTGTGTTAATTTTATGATTTTTGCTTGAAGTGATGCCTTAATGGATTGAACAGGGCACTGTAATTAGTGTAGAATGTAGTTTGGTTATCCTTCAAGCTTTGTGAGGCATTTAGATAGCTTTCTCATTCGATTTTAATTATTATTTTTAAATAGTTTTGTTTCCACACTGTTGTTGGTCTAAACCAGACAGTTTTGAGAAAATGGAGTGTTAGTTCACTTTCCCACCGTACAAATTGTACGGCCCTTTGGGAATAGTGACTAGACTCAATGGTTGTAAATATTATAGGGTTTAGGTTCTTTGAAAGCACAGGAGTTGTTGGAAAAGTCTTGCCCTAGGCGAGCCAGGGAAGAGCCCGGCTAGGAAGACTTAAGTGTAGAGCACATAATTTGCAGGGGTGACAAGTTCATGACAAATTTCCTTTTGGAGAAGACAGGAGTGAGTCTTGCCAAGACCTAGTAATCAGTATGAACCTCCACCAATCCATCTAGTTGGGAAAATATTTGACAGCTTGAGAAAAACCAAAAGAGGGCTTAAAAACCCTAGTTTTTTCCATTTTCAAGTTAAGGCTTTGTACGGGTAGTTAAGACCCAAGACCTCAAAAATATTTGAGAGGTGTTCACATGAACCAAGAATCTCAAAGAAAGATTGAGGGTTCTTTGGAAATATTTAGAGAACCAGCATGTTTTCTCGGAGAAGGAGGCCTAATTGGGGCTCCTAGGGCTAGTAGCCTTTTCAAGACCTAAATGAGGGTTTGGTGAAAGCGACCAATAAATGGAGTCAGGTGGACCTTCAAGAACCATAGTAGGATGGATTGAAGTCTTTTGAAGCACCTCCACACCCCTGCAAAGGAAAATTCAATAATTTGGAGGTTAGTAGCCTTTAGGGTGAATTAAGGGCTAAGTGTAGAGTTGCGAGTTTGTATCAAGGTGAACTTGGTAGGAAGAATTACGTTGGTAGTTGGGGTTGTCAAGGCATAACCAGGGGATCCTAAGTAAAGAAAGGTCCTATAGGTTGAAGTGATGGAGAGAGACACCTTAGAGGTCTTCCAACAAGACTTAGAGCATGAAACTGTGATTGTTTCATCCAACCTCCCTATCACTTTGAAACTTTGATGACAACTTCATAATCTTTTTCTTAGGAAAATATACAAACAAGACCTACAAATCACACAAAGAGAGAAAAAAATGTTGGATGTTAGGGCATGGGGGTTTTCCTTGGTCAAACCCCTTTTTAGGTAATTAAACCAAAAGAAGAAATAATGTAATGAAGCATGCAACAATGGGGTTAGTACCTTTCTATGATGTTTGATCTTGATTTTCCGTAGCAAAACATGAAAATTCTACCCTTGAATGTCCTTAGAAGCTATCTTGATGACTTGGAATGATAAAACGCTAGCTTACTTGACTTGAGAAGAATGATAAATATGAATGATGAAAGAAAGAGGAGTGAATGAATTAGGTCAAATGAGAGTGAAAACCCTATGTTTATACACAAATATGCCCTAATTCCCAAAAATACCTCATCACAGGCCGACCCTAGGTCTTAAGAAATAAAAACCCAAAAGAAATTTAAATTTATTTTGATTTTTGAGCCAAATGGGACTAAGTCGCCACCAATGGTGACTTAGTCCACTTGGGAATTTTTAAGTGGATGTCAGGAATTGTGATACTTAAATAATGTTTATCGGGTTCTTCTTCAACAAGACACTTAAGTAAGACATGTAAGTGTATAAAGGGGCCATTTAAAGCATAAGAAAGGTGTAAATATTGATGAAAATCCTAGGAAAGTGTGAAAGTTTGTTACAAGACTTTACAACACTTTGAAATAGGTCCTTATACAGTTATTTAGGTAAATTATGATATTATAGTCTTAGAAAAGTGTGAAGATGTGTTACAATATCATACAACACCTTTACAAGACATCGTTAAATGCATTTTATTCATCTTGCAAGGGTCCAAGACCTAGTGTGGATGTGTAAAACACCTCACAACACCAAATCAAGGCCTCATTAAGTCCAATTTGTCATCAAATATTCCCAAATCAAGCAAGCAAAAAGGGATAATTTTTTCATGTCCATAAATATTATGGTATAATGAGACTATTTTCTTGTTATTAATGACCTTCATAAATTCTTGTGCTCAGATTGGAAGCTTATGAGCTCCCTCTAGGAAGAAATTGTAATAAAAAAGTAACTTTTTGATATTATAGAGTTATTATTTCAAAGAATGTAATACAACTATTAATTTTTTTGCTAATAAAGGTGTTGATCATGATCCTCTTATGACTCTATATAGTTCACTCCCTAAATCTTGGTTTATTCTAGAGGAACTATCAACATTTAATCCATTGTCTAGCCCTTTTTAATATTTTTTATTTCCTAAATTTTTTATTACTAATGTGCTACATTTGTGTCACATCAATGCCACATTTAGGAAGCAAAAACTATTGATGTTTTATTCCCAAGATTGCTAGTATTTTGAGATAGTTATTTTATTATTTCAACAACACTCCTTCACAAAATAATGATAACATGAACTTACATAGGATTTGACATGATGTTGGGATCTTGAATTGCTGCAATAAAGCTTTGAAATTTTTCTATTGACTTTCTTGATAGTGCTCTTGATCATAAGTTCACCAATATAATTTCTAGATAAATTTTAAATGATGTAATAACTAGGTATTTATAGGCATTTCTCTAATTTCCCAAAAAATAAATCTCGATAGTCGACATTTGCATTTTGAATTTTGAATTTTAAAGTGCCTACTCCAACATATCCAAAATTGGTCCCTGGCAAAATAGGGGAACCAATACACCCTAGGGCGAATGGGTCCTAGCCCTATTTTCTAGGACATTAAGTGTTGGAGCCAAAATATCAATTGGATGCATTTGTTCAATGCTTGCAATTTCTCACAGAATGGTGCAAATAGGATATAGAATGCATAATTTGGGAAATTAGGGACCCAATTAGGCTCAATAATTTAGTAGAGACAAAATATAGTGTGAAATTGTCAAGAGTGACAATTTACGATGGTACAAACCCTAAAATTTATTTAAAAAATGAGAGATAATTTAAAGAAAAAATAATAAACACAAAGAATAAAGTACCCTAAAATAGGATTTCCACATCCACTAAAAATAGAACTTAACTAATAATAGAAATTTCTAAAATTAATAATTTTGGGAAAGGAGGGAGGTGATTTGACACCTAACATGCACAAACATCTCAAGCCCCTTCTGACATTAATCTTCATGAATGATTTGATGACTGCTTATGGTACAAGACTTAGTTCCTTTAATCTAGTGGATCTTAAAAATCTTTTCACAATATTTGTGGTTTCTTGTTGGGTGCCTGTTGTTCGTAGGGTTTGTCATTTGTAGGTTGTTTTTAGTATTTTCCAATCTAGTTCATAGGATTTCCTAAGGTTTCCTAGTGGTCTCGCACAAATGCTTTGATATCACATGTGCAAGGGTTTATGGATGAGTGTGTTTCTTCAAAAGGGGAGGGTGGAAGTCACCAGAATGAGGATGCAAAATCATTTAAAGAAATCCTGCAAGGGAAGAATCAAAGAGGTCATCTGAAAATGCAGACAAGGAGTCGAAGGAGATAGTGGAGATGTATCCATGGAAGACTAAAGTTGCTTCTCAGAGTGCGAAGAAAGAGGTAAGGATGCCCTCTTACCTTATGGCCTCAAAGTTGACCCCAACGAGAAAATGTTGAAAGTGGTAAAAAAGAAGAATGTTAGATTAAAGAATACTTCTATTTTTTGGCTTGTATGGATTGTAATAATCTTCCTGCAAGAATATTTTTTGATAATTGGATTTTGAATGTGGGACAAGAAACTTGAGATTTACTTCTCTTTTTGTAGAATGATTCAAAAAGGGTTGTTTGTGATTTTCTTAAAAAATAATAGCATGCAAAAAAGAGTTCTCAAGAAAGATTATTGGAACATTGGAAAATATTTGTTCAAAGACATCCCTTGGTCACCTAAAATCTCCAGAGAATAAATTATGTTCTGCTCAATGCCAAGATGGTTGAATATAAAAAATGTTCACCCTAGGTTGGGCTTTTTTACCACATTTGTTAAAACCAATGGGAAACACTCTTCAAATTGAAGAAACTAGGGCTTCTCTCCCTCATATGAATGCTCGAATTTTTATTACATTTAACACTGGAATTCATATTCCAAACATTTTAGAATTTTCTACTAAGGAAAAAAATCTTTCAATGTGAGTTAGAAGCTCTTGGAGGGCTAAATGCTTGCTTTCTTTGTAAATCAAATGGTCACTAAATAAAGGATTCTCGAAAAATTGCTAAATTTAAAAGAAATGCCCATCCTAGGGAAGCCTTTATGGATAAAGAACGGAATAAAAGATCTAAGGAAAATCCCACAAATTTGAATGAAAAAACAAATATCAAAGAAAATGGTGGTCAAAGTAAAAAGGATACCCTACAAAATGAGAAAAAAGCAAATCTAGGAGAAGGGACTCAAATCCCCTCCAATAAGAGTGAAAACTCTAATGAAATGGTTCCAAATGAGAGCTTTGATAGGGTTGTGGGAAATAATGACCCAATCCTTGGCTTGAACCCCAGTCTGATCATAGATATAATTCACTGCCAACAATTCATCGTCGTGACATATTCATCGTGTATACAATTCACCACCAACAATTCATCGTTGTGGTATATTCATGCCACATGTACATTTTTTAATATTTATGTGGCCAAGAGCACCCAAAAAAGAAAAAGTACAGATATTTTGTTTAACACATAAAAAAAATATACACGGTCAATATACCACAACAATGAATTGTTGGTGGTGAATTGTTGGGGGTGAATTGCTAGTGGTGAATTGTTGGCATTGAATTTGCATGATTCCATCCTAAAACTAGGGACTCCCTTGACCTAGAAGGTTTATCTCTAGATGAGATTCAACTAGAAAAAATAGAAATGTGAATTTCATTAATCCTCTCTTCCAAGATTCAAGGGTCTCTCAAAACCCTAATTCTAAATGCTCAAGTAAAGAAGTGGAAGATAGAAAAAGGAAAAATGTAAACAAAAAGAACAATGGCCAAAAGCCCTTAAAAAAGGAAAGGGTGGTATTGTGCCCACATGTTTTGACAAGCTCTATAAAGGTAAAAAAAAATAAACCTCTCAAAATAAATGACAATAAATTATTTAAGCTGTAATCTAAGAGGCCATGAATCCTCTGACAGGAAATATGTTCTGAGAGCCCTCTATAATGAGAAAAGAGGCCTAGATTGTCTAATGTTGCAAGAAGTAAAAGCTATTGGGTTTCAACTAGAAGTTAACCTGAAATTTATATGGAACAAATCTTGTTTCTTTTATACAAACCATGAGAAAGGAAAGGGTGGGAATGTTATACTTTTAAACTAGAAATGGAGTCAATTCATTAGTAGTTCAGGGAGCTCTCCTTGCAATAGATGCTTATGGGTTGTTGTTGATAATAATGAGAATAAGTTTCGATTATGCTCCATTTATGCCCCTAATGATTATAGAGAAAGAATCGAGGTGTGGAAATGGATTTCCACCAATCTACCCAAAGTTCCTTAGATAATTGGGGGTGACTTCAACATGATTGAGAATAAAGAAGACAAAAAAGGAGGGATGTTGTGGTCATGGAAAGGAAATGAGCAGTTTTATTGGCTTAGAATGAAAAAAAACTTTAAAACTATTTGATCCTCTAAAGGGAAAAAAATATGAAAGCAAAAGTATATGGTTTACCTAGTGTAACAACCAAATGGGCTCAAACAAAATATATTGTAAGCTGGACAAATTCTATGGAAATGATGAGGCCTTTTGTTTTGAACAAAATGAAGAGTTCAATAGTGTCAAGAAAAACTATGTATGGCTATTATCCAATTGAGGCAAAGATTGAGCTCAAAAATAATTCAAATGGCAATAGCATAAGGAAAAATTGTTTGTTCAATCTAAACAATGAGCTATTAAAGGATGAAGACTATCTGAGTGGGATAGCCACCCTTGGATTAATAAATAATATTTTTTTTCCTAAATCTTCTACAAAAAAGTATTGCAACAAGTTGATGCTTAGCATAAAGACCCTCTTGCAAACAGTTGGTAAAAAAGTAGCTATAGAAAGCAAAAGGTGGAAATGTGCTTTACAAGATGAATTGCATGTTGATGAAAAAGAAATTCAAAGTGATGTTGAAAATGTGGATAAGACACTTCATTTAAATAAAATTAAACATAAATTAAGGTGCTTTCAGGTGAAAAGAGCTCAAGGTGCTAAGATCAGGGAAAAGACCAATTGGGTAAAAGATGGGGACAAAGGGTCAAAATTCTTCTTCAATCTCTTAAGGAAGAAGATGGCTATTGAAAATATTGGTCCAATTGTTGACAATGGTAAATGGTTGCATGAGACAAAGGATATAGTAAAGGTGTTTAAAGAACTTTATAGGAATCTCTTCAAGGCAAAAGATAAATCTGATGTATGTGATCAAGCCCAATCCTTATTAAAAGAATAGTGCCAAAGAAAATCACAGATGAAATGGTTGCTAAGCTTGAGAAGGACATTACAAAGGAAGAATTACAAAATACTATCCTTTCCTTTCAAAAGGGAAAATATTCAGGTGCAGATGGAATTCCTATGGAGTTCTACAAGGTTAACTTGGATTGTGGAAGATTTGCTTGAACTTTATGAGGAAGCTATTCAAGATAGAACACTAGGGGAAAATATAAACAAAGGAATGATAAAGCTTCTTCCAAAGAATGGGGACAAAAGTAACATAAGAAAATGGAGGCCTACAACTTTGCTTAATATGTATTACAAAATCCTTGCAAAATTGCTTGCTAAAAGACTAACTGAGATTCTTCTAGTGATAATAAATGACATACATATTGGATTTATCAAAAATAAGTATATACTAAAAATTTTAAACACCAGTTGGGGAAGCAATGGACTAGGGTAATAGAAGTAATCAAAAAGTTTGGAATGCTTTTGTTATATCTTGGAAAGGCATACGACAAAGTTGAATGGTCATTTTTTATAATAATGTTAGCAGCCTTTGGATTCCCCAAAAAATTCGCCAATATGATTAAAATATTATTTAAGGATGTAAATGCCCAAGTAGTTGTCAATGGAATAGTCTCTAACCCTTTCCCTTTGGAAATGTCTATAAGACAAGGATGCCCTTTGGCCCCTGCCTTATTTTTTATTGACTCAAAGGCACTACACTATATGTTGAGAACTAATCTACTTGGTTCTTTTGTTCAAGGGGTCACTCTTCTTGACAGTGTTATTCTTTTGAATATTCAGTTTATTGATCATACTACCTTGTTTCTAGTTCTAGAGGAAGGGAATTTGAATAGCTTAGTTGTAAGGTTAAAAACCTTTTATAATGCTTCCATTACAAAAATATCTTATTCAAAATCTACCCTAATTGGATGGATAGAGACCCCTCCAAATTGGGTTCACAAGTTTAAGTGGAACTGGGAAGGTCCAAACAAAATTGCCAGGTATTGGGGGTTACATTCTCTATTAATCCCTCCTTGAAGGAAATGTGGAATTGGATGTTCAAAAAAAATGAGAAAAAGTTGATGAACTAGAATAATAATTACCATTCTTTGGCTAGAAGGATCCAAGTCTGTAAAAAAAAATCATCTCCATACTATATTATGCCTCAGTATGGTTCTTTTCCAATTATCAAGCTAATTTAGTGTAGAAGTTAATTAGGAAGTTTCTTTGGTCAGATGGAAAAAAAATGGGAAAAAATGTGCAATCAAGTGGGAATGGTGTTGTTTGGAAAAAGACAAAGGAGGATTAGGCTTGAAAGACCTGAAATGGCAAGGCATTGCTCTTGCCTCAAAATGGATCTTAAAAGCTCTTGAAGGTAATCAACCTTGGAAAGTGCTAATCAGAAGAAACATCATTGATTATGTTTCAAAAAAAGGCCAAACGGTGGAAAAAATTGCATCCATATGATATTCTAATTGGAAACTTTAGAGTTAAGCCTTTTGGGTCGAAAGTCTTTGTTAGTATCTAGAAAGCGTGGGAGTCTGCTAGGGTCTTAATCAAAAACAATAATGTTGTTGACACAGAAAATAAGATTTGTTATAGCTTTAGATCTGTATGGTGGAATCTCAATCATATTGGCAAGCCACTTGCTTTATTATGGGGGTGCTCTGCAAAAAAATGGAACCTTTTGGGAATCTCTTCTTTGAATGATATATTAATAAATGATGATCTAATGTCTTGGGATAAATTGAAAAAGAAATTCAATCTTAAGGACTGTAATAAAAGAACATATTTGGTTTTATGGAAAAGCTAGAATAATTTGTATGACTCTTATGGATGGATTCAATAATTTCTTATGGATGGATAATACCCCCCTTTTGAAGATTAAACCTTTCAATATGCATAAACTACTACATGAACCTCGGGATGTTCTTAGTCATGTCAACAAGGCTAGGGGATTAAACTTGGGATACCCTGAATGGTCTGGTATTGTTAATAAATATTGGTCTAACTTAATAAAGCCTAAAAAGTGCTACTTTAAATGGTTATTTCTCATTGGTAAGTTAGTGAAGATGTCTGCAATAGTATGGAATATCTAAATAACATCTTTTTCAATTGTAAATATGCTTCTAAGGACTGGTTTGTTTTTATGGGGAATATCATGGGTTGGGATTGTCGAAATAAGATCTCTTGGTTTAAAATTGTGTGTGGCTATGTTAATGGTCTTAGTTCCAAGATTAATAGGTTTTTCAATGTTATTTATAGAAATTTTATGTTTATTTAGAAGAAAAGGAACTAGGACTTGTACCAAAGTAAGAGGAGGATGCTTACTAAGTCTTGCAATAGACTCATTTTTCTACTTGTTGTTGAGCAGGTTACATTTACATTGAAGATTCTTGCAGATAGGTTTGTAAAGACCCAGGATAAGGGTGCAACAAGCATCTACAAGGAAGACATTCAAGATGTTGACTATTGGCCTCAAGACCTAAGAGAGGTGGATGATATATTCAAAGGGGAGTATCTAGACTTCCAAAACAAATACTCAAAGCTACATCGATATGAAATCAAAAGGAATAATGAGCTCAGAGCCCTAGAAATAACTATTGTAAACTTCAACATCAGTGACTAGAAGAGGATTTCCCCTCCTATTGGGGCTTTCCCAAGAATCAACTCTTATAAGCTCAATAAGAAATACAATAGTGGAAAGGAGCAGACTAGTAAAGAATGTAATGAATAATGATCCTTCTTGTTGTCTTATTTTTTATATATGTTACAATATTTGTAAATATTTTTGCTCATGTTTTGTACCCCTTGCAATTGGGGACTAGTACTACTTATCATATGTTGTTGTAATCATACATATCTTCATAATCGATTATCAATTTTAAATAAATAATAATAATAACAATTTTGCACATAAACAGCCTATTTGATTCAAAAAGGCCTCTTAATGTGACTTCTATCTAATGTCAAACTATCCACAAAAACAAAACAAACTAATGTTTTAAACCCCAAACCTTCCTTTGCCAATGATTAATCCTTTGTGGGAAAAGAGACAAGACACCAAGAAAATGTAGGGAAGGGAAACCTTACTTTTAATCATCATTGCTTTTTTTCTCTATCAAGGTTGAAAATTATGGTTTAATCTTTGGGTGGAGATATGACAACGATTGGAACCCTTTTGGTTGAAAAATATTCTCTAACTGCTAAGCCCTGACTTGAAATCCTAGCTAAAAGATTTGTATCAAGCAGATCACGAAAGGTGGAAATGTGCCTCAAAAACCCATGAATTTGCAAACTATAAGCAAAAATTCATTAAACAAATTGTTATTAGCTCGTGAAAATCCTAGAGTTCGATTGACAAATCTACATTAGAAAAACCCAAAACCCTAGGTGGAATTTTATATTGAAATGCATTATATATGATAAATGGACATGATTTTTTGTTGCTCACTACAACATAAACCTTGATCATGCAATTTTGTGAAAACCCAAAACCCTAGGTGGAATTTTACATTGAAATGCATTATATATGATGAATGGGCATGATTTTAGTTGCTCACTACAACATAAACCTTGATCATGCAATTTTGTGGTCCTTATTATTTCAAACTAGGACCGACATGCAATTTTGAGGTCTCTACCATCGCATACCTGTTCCATGTGTTTCATTGCTTAAAATTCCTCCATCCCACGCTCACATGTCTTATCCTTCTAACCGCCCCCCATGTAATGAACTTCTTACACAACTTAGAAAATTTATAAGGGAACTTAGAGAGAAACTTCTCAAAAAGTTTCCCTTTAGAAATAAATATCCTTATCCATTTAAAACATGCCTAGTTGCATAGTTTAATGATACTTGATGCTAAAGTTAGGCTAGTTGCTCATGTCAATGCTGTCCCTTATCATAATGGACTTGATTGTGCTACTACCCATTATGCCTCCATTCCTTCAATCAATGCATTTTTCACTTTGTTAACATGACTACTACCAATCATGCAATTAACCTCATGGTGCCACCTAAACGCTTGTCCTCCATTTTGATATTGTCTCTGTCACTAAACTCTTAATTCCAATATTTCAAATGTGTTTTCCACACAAATGACATTTCCAAAGTTGATCTAGCTTTAAATGGCTTCATCATCATCCAAAATGGCTGGTACATTCCTATTCTAAACCCACATTAGCATTACTAATAGAAAAAACACCATGATGAAAAACATTTTTTCTTGTGAGCTAGGCAGACAACATAGAAAATAAAAATGTAATGAATTTTTTGTTTTTCACACTGAACACATCGATACTCAAATAAACACAAAAAAACAAGAATTAAATAATGATTTTTGCAAGTGTAACGAACTTAGAAAAGAAGTGTATGTTGCGTGGGTCGACTAAGCACATTAATATATAGTGCCTATTGGTTATTTTTTAAGAACCAAGCTAGTATTCAGAATTGCCTGTGGACCAAATTTTCCATTTCCAGTAATCAACAATCTAAAGGGATTGGCGAAAGAATGAGTAAAAGCTGCAAAACTTTTACTCCTACACTTTGGGCTCTATGAAACTCAAGAGGGTAGTCCCACAATGTATATTTAAGAACTCATGTGATTTATATTTAGATACATTGTAAACAACAAATAACTCTCATATATCTACTCAAAATTATAGTGTATCAAAAGAGTTGGAAGTTCTCTTAAATAATACCTTATACTTGGAGCATGAGAAAAGTGAAATTCATCGTAGCATTACTACAATGGTAACCCATCTGAAAAATTTGTAAATAAAAAGTGATTAGCTAATTAATTGACCCAGGAACTTAATTATGAGTGATTTACTAAAACCAGTGCCTTATCCTAAACACAGGGTCAACCTTAACCTATGCAACCTGATAACAATTCAACAATAGAAACATATAGCTTAAGAATCATTGCATTACAACATTCCCTCATAGAATTCTCGACCATTACTTCTTGAAAATATCCTAGCACATAATTCATACGAGTCAACAATCTCATTCAAGCACTTACACTAATTCATTGAATTAATAAGCAAGAATGAAATTACACATCCACTGGACAGCAATGGAGACGAACAACATAATACTTGATTATATTCATTCATAACTCGTAGAAAAATTATAGAGGAGAGACAATAGCCATGAAATTTTCATCATTTTGTATTGTATTTTCTATCCTGTTATCAAAATTACATAACTCCATACTCAAAACTTAAGACAAAACATAAACTATGCTTAATGCTTTTGCTAACAATTTGTTGTGTCAATTACAATTCAAAAAACCCCTACTTTCTAGCCATGAATTCCTTCTTATAGAAACGAAGGAGAAAAACAAGCCTCAAGCTAGAAAGTACACATGTCATTACCTAATTGGACCGCTATAACATTATTCTATTTTTAGTTACAATGAGTTCCCAAGTGGTGGGAAACACGTGTGAAATAAGAATAGTCTTCATTCATCATTGGAGATCCGGTCCCACCTTCCAAAAGGCATCTTCAAACAATTTCCTCAAAAATTGTGCCCACACACACAAAATGAAAGTGAAAGAAGGCATGAAAGAAATAGAAAGGAAAAGACAAAGAATATGTCCACATCTACAAACCAGTCAACAATTCAATTTGAAGAAAATGCACAATATTTTCTATACTTTAGCAAAATCCTAATCTATACTAAATCTAGGCTATGCAGTGCATTTTCACCCATTTGTTACTAATCATGGTTAAGACTTCAAAATCAAAATTTTCAAATCACCACCCCGCCATTTCTTATTAATCCACCACTCCCTCCAAGTATCTACCTCTCCATGCCACGAATTCCTCTTCAATAGGCCAGTTGAAATTCATGACCTCATCAACATTTTCTCTATAAGGCGAATACTTGGTAACAATTTGGCTGGCATCCTTGCAAATGAGACAATCTTTGCATGAGCCAATATATCCATATTTCTCTTCAATGTGCCCATATCATATCTTTGACAAATTGAAATTGCTTGATGTAAAATAGTTTTATTAGTTTCATCTTTCCATTCCACTAGGGTTTTTATGCTACCATCATCCCTCAGAATGGATGGAAGGATACCATGATGTCATTCATGAAATGATTTCACCAACTCCCTTATTTTGATCTCCAAAGGTTCAATATTTCCCCTGTACCCCTCAATTTTACCTACAAGAGTAATAGTGAGCTTAAACTTTTCAGGAGGGTTGGCATCTTTCTTAGCTCCAATGGACATCAATCTCAATTCTTGCATCCTAGGGATCCATGTTTCCATAAGTGGAATAGCTCTTTCCCTATCAATGTCAAAATTATTTATGGCAGCCACCATGGATGAATAGCTATAATGAATGCTATTCAATTTGTTATTCACTCCTCTTTTCAAATGCTCCAATACTGTAGTGACAATCTCCATATTGCTATTAAAAACATCTTTATCATGATTGTCACTATTCTCTTTATATTCATTTAGCTACTTGAGAAACTCCTCCCTACTAATATCTTCATCAGCCTGTGGTGTTTCTAATGTACTAGGCTCTATTATTGAAATAGGCACACTTCCCATGTTGTATGGCACAATTTCCCATGAGGAACTTACTTCAAGGGTAAAACCAGGGGGTGCGGCTTCTTGTGAAGTTGTAGGGAAATCAACATCAGTCTGCTTATGCTTTTCTGGTTGCAAACTTCGCAACTTCTCCTCTAGTAATGCTATTTTTTTTGTAACTGCATATTTTGTTGTTGAATCTTTCCACAGTCAATTAACAAATTATTGTGGTCTGTCCTAAGCTTATCCTTTTCTGCAGTTACTAATTATATAGTGGCCCTTGTGAATTTTGCAACATGTACTGACATATTTGTTGCCTCTAAAGCCGATGTTTCTGACACCCTCTTTATTATTAAGCCTCCACTCTAATTAGGTGCAGGCTCAACAATGTCAAGCTTCCTTGTGCTTGGGGCTAGAGACCAAATAGCTAATGCATCCCATTGTTCACTAAAGGAAAACCCTTGTAATGCAATTGCAGCCTCCTCTTCTGAATTGTAAAGAGCTCTATCACATCTCTTTATTGTATCGAAGGCTATGACAGACACTAAATCCCATTATGGAAGTAATAATATACCACTATTTCTCACCAATTCTCTACCTTCCTTTGCAGTCATTTTTTGGAACTTAGCTCTCATTTCATTCAAAACCTTTGCCTGGATGGTGGCATCGGGCAATTCTGGATGCAGACTTCTTTCTATGGCCAAGCTATTGACATATTGATCTCTCTTAACCCTATATACAAACTCCATAAAAGCTTGAGACTTTACAAATGAATCATCATCCAAAAAAATTGAGCATGTTTCCACCCGAATATCATCTCTACCATTAAGCTCAATGAGGTCAAAATTACTCAAACTCATACTTAATTGTTGTGTCGCCATCATTGTTGGTGCAGTGGGAATTCCTTCTTGCATCTCCTACTATGATACCCATATGTCATCATTAGATTCTTCATCAGCATAGTCCACCAAACTAGTTGGTTCAACCCTCTACTTCTTCAATGTGGCTCTTTTGGTGGCGATGCACTCAGTGGTGAAGTATCAATATCCACAATTTCGGGTTATGTTGGCCTTGGAGGAGATGGTGGTGGTACTTGTGGCATAGGAGAAGAAGGATTTTGCTCCTCTTGTTGGGAGGGAGCAGGAACTGCATCATTTTTCTTTGCCTTACTCTTTCTCCTTACAAAGAACATTATTTTTGGTTCTTCAGGGGCTTGAGGTGTAGACTTTTCTTCCAAAGCAGGAACTTCTCCTCCACCCTATTCTTCTTCAATGGGGGGCTTTCCCTTATCCTTACTTATCACCCCTTTAGTTTCAAGGTGGCCCACTATTGTCTCAAACATCTAGGAGACATGTTCCAACTTTTGCATTACATTTTCAATTTCTAGGAGAACATTGAAATAAGGATTCCCCTCCTTTATCTTTCTCTACATCTTATTGAAACCAATCCATCTTGCTTTTCTTTTTTGTTGTTCCAAAAGGTCAAACACATTTATTATAACATCTTTTGGGAATTGGAAAGATTGCACAAATTTGTAACTCTTGTTCCTTTCCTTTAACCAGGCCATGAAACCTTCGGGATCATACTTGATCCTCTCTATTGATCTTTGCATGTGGTAGGCCTTGAGTATATCAAGTATTTTATTCCAACCTCCCTTTGTCATCATAAAATCGTAGAAACATGTGTAAGAAGGAAAAAATGTTCCTTTCCATGATTCAACAAATGTTCATTTTCAACACTTCCTAATTGTCATATTCCTTCAAAGAAACCAATTCTCTCTGGCACATATCTTGGCAGCAAGTGAGGTGCAACAATTGAACCATACACTCTTAAAATAGTGTGACTGGGATATGGGATAACATCTCCCCAATTGTGATCAACTCCCAACTCAGACCTTCTTTCCTTAGGTCTCATGAAGTCATGCAGCGCTATGGGAATTCTAGGCATATTCACTACCAAGGCTCTCTTTAATTTATAAGCAAACAAGTTCTCAAACACCACAAAGTCATACTTCCTGTCATCCTTGTCCAGGACAGTAGTCCAACATTGCACAGGAAAATCCAAGTCACCCTTCTTCCTATCCAAAGTCATACTCTGCCCAAAAAGTAAGATGCAACTTTGAACAAAAACATGTGCATTAGCAATGAGTATGAGCTAAACCTTACTCCATCTTCACCTTTCTTCAATCATACCAAACCTTCATGAATCCTTTCTACCAAAAACCCTACATAGTCATATATTGTGCACTATTGAGAATGTTGAATGTGGCCTGCCATATACATCCACGCCATGGGCATTCCAATGACAGGATCATAACCAACTATTTGGCAAATGGAGTAAAAAGTCCTTTGGAAATATGAAACAAAATAATTCACAGGAAAGGGTTACTTATCAAATTTTCCCAATGTAATTTTTTGACCTCCAATCTCTGCCAGATACCTTGGCAATACATGGACTCTGAATGCAATCTTAGTCTTTTCATATTCCTTCCTAAGGATGTCCTCATTAATTTTAGGCATTTTATCACTCCACCTAGTGAGTTTGAAAACATGAACAATTTATTCCTTGGTAATTTTAACCATTTCCTTCCCGTCATATGTCCTTATAGTCCTTGTGACTGGATCATAATTGGCAGCTACTAACTTAAGAAAATCAACATCCATCTAGACATTGGGTGCAGTCAACTTTCCCGAGTCACAATTCTAGGAGTTACCAACTAGAATACCCATGTTTCTATTCCTAAACCAACCATAGAATAATTCCCAACTAGTACAAGGTAATCTGGCATCTCTAATAGAGTAACTTTTATCAAACAAACCCTCAGCTACCTGTGGACCCTAGGGAAGCAATTAACCCTTAGATTTTTAAATGCTCGAGGATGGCAGCTAGTCAATAAGGTCCTTACTCAAAGGTCTTTTGGGAGCAGAAGTTTCCCCTTTAGATGAAGATGCTTTTGATTGTGCTTTAGGAGCCATGACACAAGAATTTTACAAAGCATGGTTTCTGGTCTCTTGGAACAAAATTACGATTCAGATAAAGGTTTGAAATGGATTACAACAATGTAGGACCAACCAATTTTCTTTTATGAATGTCAAACCTTAAAATGTAGAACCAAGAAAAACCCTAATTGACTCATAGGTTTGGGAAACCACAAATTTTCAATATTTCTAATGGGAAGGAAGTAATTTACTTACTAGTTCTTTTCACAGGTTGATAACCCTAGCCTCGACGTCAGACAAGCCTGAAAATCACAGCACGAGCTCTCCAAGTGTGTAGAATATCATTCACAATGCTCAATTATGCTCTCAATATAGGTTTTAATAGCTATGCAACCTCCTGCTTCGGTAGCTCAATGTCCTTTCAGTTATTAAGCCTCGCTCGTGTGAACCAAAACGACTCACTTGCCTTCAAACTGAGTTTTGAATGCCATCCATTGATCACACAGGTTTGTTAACTAATGAACAATATAGATTTAGTCAGCTTGATTTCAAAAACTTGACTGTACACAGTTGCAATTCTCATTTAATGACAGAAAGCCACATGGAACCACTCACTAGTGATACGCGAGCTCCGCCATTCCTTTGTCGTTGCAACCAAAATCCACGTGTCTTCTTCCCCTCTCTTAACTCATGTGCAACTTCCCTCAGCGGGGAGACAGGGAAGGGTTGAGATTAAATCTCACATCCTCTACATACTCACATCTTAATCGAGACCAATTGCTCATGGTCTTATTCTCCTTACACAATCAATGACCCAGATTAAAACATCTCAAACACGTGCATTATATCTTCCTTTAGTAGCACACACTTTATTCTCTGTGCCCCATGTTGAAATATTTGATTAATATTTTCCTTTGCTCCAATGCTTCCATGCCCTCTGGGTTATTCCACGCGGCAATCGCCCGCCACCCCATTGAGCAAACAGCAAGGGTGGGACCCACATGGGATAGCGGGGATTGGTCAGGATTGACCCATGTCACTTGCTATCGACCGTTGATTCACTTCAAAGCTTTGCATGTTGACTACTTGGAAAAAATGGGCCCACAATCAAACTCAACACATGGCAGCCGCCCGCTAACTTGCTTGAATATTTTAATGAAGAATGAAACGAGGCGAGTGTACGAGGAATGATTGAGATGCAGCCACATCAATCAACTACCACCGTTGATTTTCCTTTGAATACCGCCTGCAATCTTCAATAAAGACATCAGGCCCACCAATGCACATGACACATGGCTTATGCCCGCTAGCCTGCAAGAATAAAATAATAGGCAGTGAAATAGAACAGGCGCGCGAGGAACGGCCAAGATATATTCTAAATGAACAAACGGTCATCAGGGATTCACATATCTGCACATGCCGAAATTGTTAGTCTTAAAAGAGGGACACGACTAGATTGAGGGGAATACAACCCGTGAGATTAAATAACTTAAGGCCCACATGATTTTAACAGAAAATATTTACCTCGACATCAAAAAATTAAAATAATGGCCCAACATATGACAACCGACAAGACTAGACCAAAGGGTCGGTTATTTCATGGATTTTGATGGCATAAGACGCGACTTAAAAGACTGGGAACCAGAAGAAAGGAGTCAATAGAGGATTAAAACCTTGGAAAGGATACAGATCCAAGGGTTTTTTAATAAGGGTCCAAGATAACATAAAACCCTTGAACAGTAATAGTAGACTAAAACCCTAAGCTCTCAGATACAAACCTTAACTCAAAATTTAGCAAGATTTTAAGATGGAACATGAAACTTTTAAGGGGTTCCATCAGTGGCTCCAACTGGGGATGCATGCCTCTCATAGGAATGTCAAGATCCTAGAATCTCAGGTTGAGGCAGACCAACCAAACACAGTGAATCAAAAAACCAGGGAACTACCCAGACTAAGTAGTAAGACTAAACCAAACACAACCAAAACAAACACACTTATATACAAAATGTACAAAAACCTATAGTGTACATGGAATCATAACATACTTAGGAGAAGTATGGCTTCAAGAACTATCCATGTACCGGCAGTTCAAGAAGTTCGCCTGTCAAGCTTTGGAGGAAGTAAAAATCCTCCCCATGTGTACTGGCTATTAGCTAAGGCTCTAACCATAATGCTTCAAACTTTCCATGCTTACCCTTATCTTGAGCCCTTGCATTCCAGACTAATACCATACTATCCACCTCAATTTTTTTGGGAGAAGCCCTCTTGTCATGCAAGTGCTTGACTTGCAGCTATAGTTTTGCATTTTTGGCACTAGCTTCTCTTCTAGTTTCATCTAATTAAACTAGATTATCAATTTTGTGTTGCATATCATCACATATATCATCATCATATTCTTGCACAAATTTATACATCTTTAGCAAGTTATTTTGTGAGAGCCTAGCATCTAAGCCATACACCAAACCAAACAGTGAATAACCAATAGTCTTTTTCACAGTAACCCTATCTGCCCATAATGTCAACTTTAGCTTTGAGTCCCAAGCTTTCTTGTTCTTCTCCATCACCCTTTTGATAATTTTCATTAAGCTCTTATTACGAGACTCGGCCTGACCATTTCCTTAAGGATGGTAAGGTGAAGAATAAGAAATTTGTATGCCATGCTTATCAGAAAAATATTTATAGACTCCTCAGATCTAAAACACATAGCATTACTTGAAATGATCTTTTCCAGAACTCCAAACCTAATCAAAATATTCTTCATTAGGAAATCCATTACCACTTTGCTTGTTGCTTTCTTTGTAGGTATCGCTTCTACCCACTTTGTGAAATAGTCAGTGGCAACTAGGATCCATGAGTGCCCTCCACTAGATTTCTCTGGTATTTCACCAATGAAATCAACTCCCCATTGCTGAAAAGGGGTTTGAACAAAAATAGGCCTTAGTGGAAAACTTCCTGAAAACTTTAGTTTTCCTACAAATCTCTGACAAGCATCACAAGTCTTAACAAACTTATGAGCATCCTTAAAAATAGTAGGCCAACAGAATCCTGCTCTCAAGACCTTATGAGTAGTGGTCTTTTCCATATAATGACCCCCACATACTCGATTATGCATTTCCTACAATAGTTCTAATGCATGTTTTCCATCCACACATTTAACCAGTACACCATCCTAGCTTCACCATAACTCATTGTCAATAATCACATACTTTATGGCATGCAACTTTAGTGTTCTCTTATCATTGTCAGCCATATCTGCAGGACATTGCAAAGTTTGTAAATATTGGACAATCCTTCTATACCATCCACATGTTTTCATATAACAGAGAGGTGCAACATCAACAATCTCTATGTGATTAATCTAATTAGCTTCCAAATTAGCTTCAATCTACCTAGGCCTTGCCCTCTTACTAATTTGGTAATTTGGACATAAATGTTGAATTCTTGGATCATGTTGATCCACCTACACCTTTTTCCTGTAGTTTCTTGCTGAGTGAAGATATCTTTCACAGCAACACTTGGCACAAAAGCTATTACATTAGCTCCCATCAAATAAGTCTTGAAATTCTTCACGGCCTTAACTAGAGCATATGCTTGTTTTTCCATCATATCATACTTGAGCTCTGTGGCTTGTAAAGATTTGTTGAAGAATGAAATGGGTTGCTCATAGCCCTTGTCATTTTTTTGTAGTAAGACAACAACAATAGTATGTAATGAAGCAAAGGAGAAAATGTGCATTGTTTTAGAGAAATCTGGGGATTTCAAAACTGGAGCTTCCTTAATAGCTTGTTTTATTTTCTTGAACACCTGACTAGGCTCATCACTCCAAACCACCTTCTCTCCCTTCTTCAACATCTTGGAGATGGATCTTGTAATTTCTGCAAAGTTAGTCACAAATCTCCTCAAGAAATTGATATGTCCAAAGAATGACTAAATGCCCTTGACATTCTTTGGTTGAGGGATCTTATCTATGGCTACTACCCTTTCAGGATCAATCCTTACTCGCTCTTTGGACACAATGTGCCCCAGTAGTTTACCTTTAGTGACCCCAAAAGCACATTTTTTTGGGTTCAATGAGATCCCATACTCTAAAGCTTTGATAAATTCCTTCTCCAAGTGTGTGCAATGATCCTCCTCTTTCTTGGAGTAGGCAGTCAAGTCATCTTGCTATATAACCATTAATAAGTCAATAAAATCATAAAATACTACATCTATAGCCCTTTGGGAAGTGTCTCCTACATTTGTTAAGTCGAATGGCATCCTTACATATACATAAGTGCCCCATGGAGTAGTGAATGCAGTCTTGTACTACTCAGACTCCTTTACCTTCACTTGATTATAACCGGAAAATCGATCCATCATTGATAGTAGTTCACAACCAGTTACCTTCTATAACATGGCCTCCATATTTGGTAATGGATAATTGTCCTTTAGTGATGATATATTAAGATTTCTAAAATCTAGACACAACCTTATATCACCATTATTTTTTCTGACTGGCACCAGATTAAACACCCATGAGGAATGTTTGATTGATTTTATGATGCCAGCATCTCTTAACTTTACTAGCTCCTCTTGCATCTTGGGAAATAAAGTAGGATTAATTGTTCTTTGCTTCTACCTAAAAGGCTTAGCATTTTCCTTCAGAGGAACCTCATGCTGAAATAATTCCTCTCTATAGGCCTTCAGGTCATCATATGACCAAGCAAAGACCTGTCTATATTTTCTCAGTAAAGCAATCAACATTTCCTTAACATTTGGTTTCATCTTCTTTCCTACATATACTTTCTTAGGAGCATTTTCAGACCCCAAATTCACTTTCTTATCTTGACTATCAAGACCCATTCAAGTGCTACAAGACCTTTGGGGATTTTGTTTGTCTTTAGTTGGATTACCTCATTACCGAAAATTGTATCCTTACCATCTATACTTTCCACAAACGCCCCAAAGTCAATCTCGTGACCTTCATATTCATCTACACATCTCAAAAAAATTGGAATATCTTCGTCATCATTGAAGATCTGCCAATTATGTACATTATCAGGGATGGAAGGCCTTGATTGTATCTCAACTTTAGAGATACCTGCAAACGTTACATCATCTAGTCTTAATGCAATATTAGCAAGCAGGTCTGCCACTCTATTTTGTCCTATTTTCATCCAGTTGATACCAAAAGCATCAAACTGCTCAATAGAGTCCTAGACAACATTTTTGTATTGTTTTAGTCTGTTATTCTTGCAAGCATACTTAGCCCTTACCTGGGATATCACTAATTCAGAGTCTCCAATTACCATTAATTTTTTTATCCCATTCTTTTCAACCAATCTCAATCCCAATAACAGTGCTTCATATTTTGCAACATCATTTGTGCAAACAAAAGATAGAGTGAAAGAAAACTTGTGCGTGTTACCAGTGGGTGATACCAACAATATTCCTACACCAAACCCTTCCTTGGAGCTTGCACCATCAAAGTACATTTTCCACAAGTCATCTTTGTCAGATAATCTCCTAACTTCATTATCTATAGGTGTAGGGCGCCTATCAGTTTCTCTCAGTGCTTCTTCCACCTTAAAATCACTGATGTCAATATCTAGGAAAAGGATTGTATCATCTTCAGGAGCGTGCTCCAGCATATATGGCACCTTTGGTTCTCATACCACTCGGACATCCTTACCATCAATAGGAAAGGTGGCATAGGACATGTCACACTGCATACTACCTCCCATGGATGCACTCCACTTCAGAGATAGTAGCATCCCATAATTAGGTGGGATATCAACTACCACCACACTCATCTTAAACTCCTTTTTTCTAGATATGTTGCTAATCTGTAAGGAAGTTCGTTGATCACACCAATAACAGGGATTTCTCTTGAATCCATAGCATAGCACTTTCCATGAGTTTTGTCAACTTTCAATTCCAATGCCTCCATGATTTTAGATGGCATGATATTATTGGACACTCCAGAGTCAATAATACAGTTTTTTATAAAATTTCCCTCAACAATCAATGTGAGGAAAAATGGATCTATCTTCCCAGGACAAGTAGTTACTGAATTTCCTAGAAAGATATGAGGAATTTCAGTTATTATTCCCTCAATTTCTTTATCGTTCTTATCCTTTTCACTCACTTTGGGTGGAGTGAGCACCACTAAATCATTACAGGAACAGAGAACTTGGGGAATAAGACTCTAGGTCGCAATCGAAAGAATTTTCATTCTTATAATTCTAAATCCTTTTTTTTTATTTTCTTTTCAAGTAGCACCATTGATAAGGGTTACTGCCTTTTGTTTGTGTTCATCTATTCTCATCATCTCAAGAAAGGGGAAAAAAACTTTTACTTGGCTAAGTAATCGAAACATGTCAACAGGGGTGTACTTAGGTAATTCAATCAAGAGCATACCTAATTCTATGTCACTCTCCTTATGTTGATTCTTGGTTGTTTCAATTTAATGCTTGGCATCCTTTCTTGTAACTTCAGGATTTTGCTTATGTATCTTCATCTTTGTAGCAGGGGACTTAGATTCTCCATTAGCTTTTGGCTTGTCTACTTTCTTAGCCCAAATTTTATCTCCCCTGGCTTCCTTAGCTCTGAATGCTTCTGCTTTTCCATCATACTTGTGTTCTTTATCTTTGGCATTTTGCTCCTTGATGAAAAGACCAACAAGACTACCTTGTTCACCACTGACTATTCTATTCCTTAGGTGATATGAGCTTCTGGCTTGAGCGACCAAAGCCACGGTATATCTTGCAATCTCTTCATTTGAAGGTCTTCTTAGGGATACACAATCTTCAATTGCTTCCAAATTGTATACTTCAACATTATTGTTAGCATCCTCATTTGAGAGAACTTTTGGTGATATGTGGTGGCAATTTTCCTTTGGTCATCTATATCCATTTCATGAAACTCCATATCAGAAGAGCACTCACTGTCAACTAAGTCAGAACCATCCATAATCATATTTATATCAATTTCCTCATCTATCTAATCACATTCCTCGAGTGCACCCTCTTCAACTTCAACCATTTGTGCCACTGCACATTGATGTGGAGAATGAGGCATCTGGTAAACCATGCACCAAGGATTGTCGTCAGCAAAGTTTCCTGAATTCTTCTGCAAAGGGTCCGGGGAACCTTATTCTGAGCATTTCTCTAATTGCTAGGAACAGGCTTCCCATTATACCTAATTATATTGTACCTGCAACCGAGGAGGTCTTTCGTTCTCTAATAATTTTTTGATGGAACCTTTTCTTGTCTTGCAATTTTGTCATTTATAGTTTTCATGAAATTATCAATCTTATCCTCAAGGGTACCCCCTTTAGCACCCAAACTCTTATCCTCCTTTTTCAGGTTTCTGAAGAATTTTGTATCATCTCTTCTGCCAACTTTATCAGTGGCTCTGTTGATATTATCAATATGTTCTACCATCTTATAAGCCTCCTCAATGTTTGAGGATTCTTATCCAGCAGGCAGTAACTCATCTTCGCATCAAAAGCATTGCAGTAATTTACCAAGCACACATTGTCATTCAATTGTAAATGAGGAGGCAACTTTTTCCTTGCCTTTTGGAACCTTGTATTAAAATCAATCACAGACTCATTAAAACCTTTAGCAATGTTATTAAATTGATTCAATAAAAAACTTGAATCGGTCTCATCACCATATTGCTCTCAAAACATCCTCTTGAATTCCTCCCAAGAGCCAATACTCTCGGCAAGAAAACTTCTATACCACTCTCGAGCATCTTCAATGAGAGACTGAATAAACAACTTCATCATTACATCCTTTGCTTCCACCTCAAAGTCATCCATAGCATTTGTGAATGCTTTGAGGTGATCTTCATCACTCAAGGAATTATTTCTAGAGAATCTGACTAGAGCAGGTATGATGTCTTCAAGAAATGGGTTAGGGTAACCAAGTATCCCAGTGAAACATAACTGTTGATAGCTATCAACTTGGAGTGGCCTCCTAGTTTGTCTATCTCTATGAGCATTTCTATGCTCATCATCCTTTTGGTTATTAGATTGATTTTTGTCCTTACCCTTCCCACTTTCATCATCACCACCACCTACCTTCTTGTTCCCCTCATCATCTTCAAAGTATGAGTTCTTGTTTTTATTATTTCCTCCACCTCCACCACCCTAATCTCCACCACCACCTCCACTAGTAGTGTGTCCTCCAGACTTCTTTTGTGACTCACTACCCTTGTGTCCAGAGCTTGAAGCCTCTGGAGTTAGTGTGGACATTTTAAGAAAGGCAATCTTTCTAGCTATTTTTGCATTAGCAGCTTCTATTTCAAGATCTCAGGGTTTGAGCATGCAGTGGATGGAGTAGAATCAATTTTAGCATTATTGGTGGGGGTTTTAACAGATGAAGTATTGGTACTTGTGTTGGTATTGGTATTAAAAATATTGAAGGTAGTCTTCTTCACCTAATCAATGGGCTTCTTTCCATGATCTATAAATGATGATTTCTTAGTAGCAGCGGGATCTAAGGCTCTGGTAGTTGCAACATAAGTGGTATAGGTATTAGTAGCAAAGGTTCCCATCTGGACTGTTGCTTTAGGAATTTCAAGGGTAACCTCAATAGCCAACTTGGAGACATTTTCAGTGAAGGCTTTTTTCCTAGCAGCATCTTCTCTCATCTTCTCTATTTTTTTTGTTTTCGAGCATCTCTCTCAAGTTGCTTAGCTCTAATCCTATCTTCCTTCTCCTTCAACCACTTCTATCTATTATCTTCTTCTTCCTTAAGCCTAAGTTATTTATCTTCTAAGGCTTGCGTGTCTCTATCTATGTCTTCTTCATTTTCTAAGATATTTCCAACCTCACTAGGCACAAGAGTATAATAGGCTTGATCAATTGGGTCTTCCTCAAGGGAAATGTGCACTTCTATATTAGGAGATTCTCCCCTTGGTTTGAAATTTTTTCCATTGAAGACAAATCCAACACCAAGGGTTAGAGGCTTTGAGAACTTATTATTCTTATCCCAAAACTCCCACCTATCCTCCTCTCTTGACACATGAAATTCATTGTCAAATACTTGCTCAATAGGAAAACTCTTGATCTACATTAGGCTCTTCAATGTCATGTGCTTCTCCCTGGATATTTCTGCTATCTACTTCATTTTGAAAAGTAGGAGATGCTTCTTCAAGGGATTCAACAGACTTACCTAATTCAGTAGTTTTCTTCACCCATAATGGTTGTTTGTCTTTTGCAAGCTCAGGTTCTAGCCTCTACTCTGGATGCTTTTTCATATAGCTCTTGGTCTTCTTCATGGTGTCAAATGTATCATAATCCTTCTCGCATTCTCTTTGAGAATTTATCTTTACACTGGTATATGATACTTCAAAGTCGCCTCCCAAAATGCTAGGAAATAGGAAGTGATTGCACTTCAACTTGGCATTTGTAATTTTAGAAGACTTTGAACATAACACGACACAAAGTGACAGAATTAACCAAAATGTGACACATAAGACTAGACGTGGCTTTTGTGCTACAGTTTTGAACCAATTATTCTTCAACAACGAAGAAT
>VDFB02033835.1:0-31863 GCA_007258455.2 Sequoia sempervirens | reverse complement strand
GTGTATTCTAAACTTAATTACTGCTGCAAATATGTATATTTTTCTGATTTTTATATGTTTTTGTATTACCGAACCCAAAACGAACCCAACCCAAAAAAAAAAAAATTCCCGAACCGGCGAACCGGGTTCTTGAACCCGAACCCGAACCCAAAACCGAACCGGTAACTTAGAATAAATCCTATGTCTTCTATTATGCCCTAGATTTATTGTTGTATAAATGTCTTTTAATTATGCCTTTGGATTTTATTACTTCATTGTAGACATTGATGAACCCGATATCGTATTTTCTTACTATAAATTAATGCTTTTTGTTACCAGGCAGTAAGAAGGCCCTGCTGTGATTCTCACTTGTGGCTAAATTTGGGCTAACCCACAAGTTTAGTAATTTATTTTTTGGTTTAAACAAAAATAATATGTTGAGTTTGAAAATAATTATTTTGAATTATGTTCATGAAGGGAATTTGGATATGCTCTGCTGGCTAAGTATTATTTTTATTAGGATCCAAATTTGCCAATATACACAATTTTCAATTTAAGAGTAGTATTTATAGAATATTGTCAAATAAATCCTGTCTTCTATTATGCTTTGGATTATTTGTTGTATAACTGCCTTTTATTTATGCCTTTGGATTTTATGACTTCATTGAAAAAATTGATGAGCCATAGACCTTAAGAATGAATTTGCACACCCAATATCTTATTTTCTTACTATAATTTTTTTTTTTTTTGGTTGGTATGGAGCAAAAAAACCCTATTGTGATTCTCGCTTATAGTTGAATCTGGGCTAACTTACAAGTTTGTTATATAATTTGTTTTTTTGGTTTAAAAAAATATATGTTGAGTTTGACAGTAACTTTTTTGAATTTTTTTATAAAAGCAATTTGGATATGCCCTGCTAGCTAGGTATTATTTTTATAATATCAATAAATGTAGGTTGAAATTTGAATGATATATTGATTTAAACACAATTGAAGATATGAATAATCACTCAAGTAGATTTATCTCAGATTACTTGAAGCATAACAAGATTCAAAAGCTCATCCTACTTGGATTTCAAGGCTTTGGCACTAATACCATTTTTAAATAGGTAAATTCATAGTACTTGAGACCAAGAAGCTTTAAAGCTATGAGGAGGGTAGACAATAAATATGAATAAGCAATTGGTTTCATCACAATTTTACTTGCAAATATTTATCAATTTGCTACATATGTAATTCATAAAATTTAATCACAATAATAAGTTTGGTGGCATTAATGTTTTGTTGTTTAATTTGTTTTTCATTTATGACACAAATATTTCATTGCACATATTACCAACAACACTTGCAACACAATAATCACAATTGTTGCACAACCCACCATGGATCATTACATGCCTCTAGACAATCTACCATCCAAAAAATGCATAGACTATGAAAATAGGTACTGCCATTAAACACTTCTATTAACATTTTATTTATTTTTATCTGCATTAGAAATATGCTTTTGTTAATTATGTCTAGTGGCAATCATTTTTGAAATCTCTTGCTCAATTATGTAGGCACCCTTGCAAATGAGGCAATTTTCTCCAATGACCAACAACAACAAAGGGACAAGTGGGGGTGAGGGCGCACTTGAGGGAGAGCGATGAGTGGGAGAGCGATTTTGAATGGGTTGCATATGTTATTCAGGTGCAGAGTTTTTGGGTTGCTTGAAAGGTTCTTCAACTTATGTTCATTCTTCCTGTCTCCTATTGAGGTGGAGATAGGGTCTGCTGGTGGGTTAGCCCTCTCGAGTGGTTGGAGGAAGGTTTGCTGCAGTCCTACTGCTGCAAGTTTAGTGTGGCCTGGTTGATCCAGGCAGTCTTTTGTGCCTACAATGTGTGGTTTGTTTCTTATTTTCTATAGGATTGGTTTTGTCCTAAGTGCTTGGATGCTCCTGGTTGTTGTGCTAAGTTCGGGCTATTTGTCTGTGTTTGTCTCAAGACCGTTGTTGGTTTTGAGTGCTCTGTTCTCTCCTGGTCTCTATTGATTAGGTGTTGATTGTGTTTTGTTGTGGGTTCGTTGCTGGTTTTGTTCGTTTTTGTTGTTAGGTGTGTCTTAGCTCTATTTAAGGTTCTTGGTCCTTTCAAAACCTTGTTTCCTATAAGGCCCCTGCGGCTCATTGTGTAAAGGGTACGATGCCCTATAAATGTTGTTTATCTTATCAAAAACAAAGGGACAAGTGTTTTGCCACATTTATGTCATATGTGACTTCCTTCTTTCCATACTCATTTTTTCATTCAAATTTTTCCATCACTGAAATTGCAATCTGCAGTTTCCAGGTTGACGCTGCATCAAGCATACTTGAAATCTATACAAAAAAATCAGCCATAGCTTTTGAAGATGATATCATAGTCATCTATGGCCTTGCTTCTACTAGAAACCCTGCAATGCAACCAAGAGCAACAATTTTGCACATTGATCTTGTTGACAACCATGGCCAAATGACAATAGCTTTAAACATTGACAATAAGTTGACTTAGACATTCTTGCCATAGTTATTGATGGTACAAATGTGTATCTTATAAAGTTTATAATAAAAAAAAAACACTATGAAAGAGGAGATGCTGATTATTTTCTCTAGTTGAATCCTAAAACTACCATTGAAAATATTGACAAAGTCTACAAGCAATGTAGGCTCATACCTGACACAATTTTCTCCTAGCCAATCCAATCAAATAACTTCTACTCAATTAGAACATTTGGTGTTGTTCTAACTGCTCACCATCAAACACCAAACCAATATGAACTACATGTAAAAAGATGGAGAGTCACAAAATGATATGACTACTATAATATGTTGTGTACAAATATCAAACTCTATTTTATACCTCTTGCAATGTTATAAATTTTATTAACTATGACAACTGACACATTTTCCTCTTTTACAATTTATAGTTCTTAGCAACCATACCGAACTCTATGCTACACTACAATTAATGCTTGTATCAGAAAAGAACACCACTTATATTGTTCAAGAATGTTGTACGGGATGACACAAGAGATACAACTGTCATACGATCAACTCAATCCACCTTCATTGATGAACTCAATGATGAATGCACTAAAGCTTTCCTACAAACACTTCCATCTTCCAATGTACATGCAAGTCCCAAAAATATTTAATACTAAAAAATATTACTACTATTACTATGCATTCAATTCTAAAAGTTCTAAATGCCACTATTTAAATGTTCACTTCCATTGCAGATAACTCAAACACTAAAACCAAAAATATTCAAATGCCCCATACCAACCACTTTGTACCTCATGTCACCAAACATTTTTCTTCACCCAGCCTTCCAACAAGGATATAGTTCAATGCACAACAACAATGAATTTTGAGTATAAGCCTTCTTGCAATGCATAATTCAAAAAATAGATGGAGTTGTTGATTGCTACTTGTACAAACATATCTCAGAACATAACTTCCCTTAGCTAGCACCAATTCCCTTTGAAAATTATATAAAAGACATATCTATAGTCAATGCTTCTCTTACAAAAATTCCAAATACAAGGCACATTCACACTTGTAATGGACAACTACATCATTGCAATTGTGAAAGAAGTTGGCAATGTAACATTCCCAACTGATTTAAAAACTGTACCATGTGCCATTTAGAAAATCAAACATATTGTAATATGCTTCATGGGGATGTAATTCTAAAATTTTGAATAGTTAATGATTTAGTTCTTATCACTATAGAAGTAGCTAATATGCCAAAATCCTGAACCTGCAACTTAATGTGATGTACAAACGAAAAATGTTCTAGCTTTATGTACCATTTGCTTCCTTTATACCTTGACTCCAAACTTTATATCATGTTGCTTAACTCCTCGTTTAGTTTTTTCCATTTGGAAGGGATTATGTCTGTAGAATTAGTCCTGAAAATTTCATTTGAAAATTTCTAAACATGCTTCATGGGTATGTAATTCTAAAATTTTATACTGAAGAGGATGCATATTTCTTTGTTGGTAATCCTCTCCTCCAGTTTAGAATCCAAATAGATAACCAAGAAATTTTGAACAATATAGTTTCTGATTTGACTGCAATAATCTTATTTTCATGAGCATATTTGCATTATCTTTAAAAAAAAATCATGTTGTATGGTTCACAATGGTTCAAGCCCTAGCCAATGCTTTGTCATTTATTCAATTGATATTGATCAATGCAATTCCAAGGACCATTCCTCTTTCCTATTGTGATTTCTCTTCGCTATTATGGGCATTGTGCTACTCAACTCTACCCATCTATTTCCTTTACTAGAAGAACATGGAGATGGGGAAGATGATCACCTGTGTATTGTATAAAATAACATTTTTTTTGGTTTTTTTGGTTAGCTTTTCATTTCTCTGTGCAGATATCAGCCCCATTAACTATAATAATCATTAAAAAGTGCATAAGCAGGTTATGTGACTATAAGAACAACGCTATTGCCTTGACTGAAAGAACATGGAGATGGGGAAGATATCCTGTACTGAGAATTTTGGCGTTTCTAGCCTTGGTTATGGATTTCAAAGAACTATGTAATGATAATCTATCATTATTTTACATTATGGTATATACATGCAGGTTTCCCACTCTGTTAGAAAGCTTTAATATTAGTCACAAAATAGAAATAAACTTTGTCAGAGTTCTGGTGCAGGTGAGATGGGAAAAAGGAGCGGAACCACGCATCATCAGTGCTGACGTTCCAGATTTGTATCTTGTTTCTAGGTATTTACCATGTCAAGATATGAACATTACTTATTTCCTTGATTTGCATAAAGGTTTTGTTTCTGTAATTGAAAGATGCCATATTGGTTTGAAGGATTTGGTAATTATTTTTAATTGGTTACTTTATATACAATGAACTCCAAATTTTTTGTAATTAGGAAGTGTTTACAACTTTATGGAATGGCAAGTTAATTATAGGAAAGTTGTAGCATAAAAGATACAGTAGTATGTTGGGTTTATAGCATCACAATAAATTACTTTGTATTGTCTTCTAAATAGATATGCAAATTTTATAATCTCTAAATCAAGTGTTTTGCATAAAAAAGTGGAAATAAAATGCTACGATGTAAGGCGTAAATGAATAATTATGTTCAGTTTGTTTTCTAAAATCAATGTATGCTTGTAATATTTATTAAGGTTGGCCGCACATCTCCAATAATCTTGGTGGTAGCAATTGATGGAAGGAAAATAGAAGCAAGACACGTGTCTTTTTCTTTAAACAAATTCCAAAAAGAATATACAAAATGCATTTGATAAATGGAAAAATATATTGAATATCCTCTAAATCTCCTACGATCTTCCTCTCTTTCAATTAATTGAAATTATACAATAAACAATGATTTGTTTAGTGCAACGGTCTTTATATTCCTTTTGAAATACTGTTTACCCATTTTTCATTTACAGTTCAAATCAGGTTGAGTTTATGGATTTTAAACTGAGAAAATGAGGTATTCATTTTATTATCCCTCCTACATTACATTCAGATGTATAAATGAAAACTCCAAGAAATATTACAACTATAGAACATTACATTATACACATGTATATAACATAAAAAAGATTTTACAAATCTTTTCTGAAAAAGGTAATCTTTATTGAATATAGAAATATTCATTTGACTCACACAAGTCGTGAGTTTAACTTTTGCCTTATTCAATACAAATCAAAATCAACATATACATGAATAAGTAAATGAAGAAGAACAAGTGCATGTAAGGAGGGTAACCAGTCATTGCCTGAGAATGACTGGTTTTGTCGAGTCTTCTTGTCTGGCTGTTGCCTGAGTTGTCCTAGCCTTCCTAGCTCCTTGATACTCCTGTTTCCTGCATTAAGTCAAGGTAATGTGTTAGAGCAATGTTCTAAGAAATGAAAGGTTACATACCATACATGATCATCTACCCATACATGTATAAATTGGTCCTGATCTGCATTAAATAAGTCTTGTGTGCATTACAAGTGTCCCAAAAAACCATTGGAATTATCAAACACACTTGAAACACACATATGTTTTTCTAACTTGTTTGCTTCATGTGCAACTACAGGTGCAATCTTGTTTTAATTCAAAATGAGTTGTGGAAATGTGGCTCCCACGAGGCTTGAGCCCAACTCATTATTTATGCACAACTTTTTAAGTGCACTTCAGTGCATCCAATGCAGATTACGATAACAGGTTTCTGCTCATTGAAACTATGGAAAAAGCTTAAAACGACATGATCATTCAACAGGCATAATAGTAGCATGCAAGTTTCCCAACTGAAATTTGGATGGATATTACAGTTAACAGATGAATATCTTTGAGACAATTAAGTTGTTCTAAAAGGATTCCATGATGATAACAGAGAAATTAAACCTTCAAGATAATAGTTATCATTAATTTTCAGGAGTAATATAATGGGATCATTGTTATGGAATAGTTCAAAACATTTGAGGACAATACCTCATTATAGTGATCAATACAAAGTAGCAATTACAGTGATCATTACAGTTTTTCAAGTTGCATTCAACATATTCATCAAATAGTGCAATCAAGAGGATAACTCAATGACATTGATAGTGGCAATTGCAAATATGCATTTTAAATCTTATGTGTTTAAGAACAAACACCAATAAATAGAAATTTTAGAACAGTAAAGTATTACAAATTTTTGTTGTTGTAAAACAGAATCTAGAGAATATACAAAATCCCCAGCTAGCTATAAAGTGAGGATAACCCAGAATGTCTAAATGCTAAGTTGTTTTTAGTTGAGAATAGAAAATACAGAAGAAAAAGCTACAAAAATCAAGCCATAGTGTTGAAAGTTTTTTACATCTTTTGATATGGGTCAAAACCTTCATATATTTGTAAGAAAAAACATGATCATACTAAAATGTCATAGAATAGTGTTTTTCCAGAAGGATTTTCTGTGTGGTTTTCCTCAAATTTGGGTGATACAAAATATGAAAACATTGATCAAGCATGCCAACTGTTCTTTGAATGCCTTTCAAGAGTGCTTATTTACAAAATGCAAAAAATAATGGCCACTTACACATGCAAATTTTTACATGAAGGAGTATCTTGAGGGTTTTTTCTAAAATTCATGAGGCCGAATTCTAGATGCAACAAATCTTTAATTAGGGTTTTTATAGAAAGAAAATAAAATACCTAGATGGTTTTTTTTAAAGGTTCAGAAATGAGGATTTTTGTACAAACCCTTGATGGCCATAAAAATATGAGAGACCAAGCTTTTAAAATTTTACAAAAAGGTAAACCATACGAGGGTTTTTAACAAAAATAAAGGCTGAGCCAAATTATTTCTCTATACTTTTCATAAAACCCTCAACTTGACAATGAAGGTCGATTGAATTCTAGGTGATGCCTGCCATAAAACATCAAAAGAAATGGAGTCTGCAGGCCGTGGCATCTTTATAATAAAGCGACCTCTCTAATTATCTATCAAGGATAATCAAGCCCTCAACATACAAAGATGGGTCCCTGTGTTTTGTTTATCCATGACCATTGAAGTTAAAGGGAAAGAAAAGTCATAGAGATACGAGTCTTTGTTCAAACAAGAAAGATATGGAGGTTGAGTAGCATAAAAATCAGTAAAAACAACAGAGACAAAGCTACAACCAAGCACATTCCCCAATAGAATATGAGATAGAAACCACAAAGTGAGAGTAAAATAATAATGTGGGCTTGATAACTCAAAACCCCAAGCATTTTTTTTAGAAGAAAGCTCAGAAACAACAGAGTAAAGCCAAAGTATTTCTCAAAATACTTACCATAGTTTCTGCGAGTCAAAAAATGCTAGGGCCCGGCCTTAGAAGATAAAAAGCTTTCAAAAACTTTCAAAATGCATAGAGATCTTCCAATTTCAAAGGAAAAATCAGATTTCTAATGTTTCAAACCTCAACAACCTTCACAATGGCGTACATGATTAAAATCTCCAACAAAGAAATCTCTATAGAAACCTTGATGGTAGCGCTTCTTCCAACCAAATAAAATAAAGTGATAAGATAAAATGAATGTATTTCATTCATTTTAGGGTTTCAATCCCCAAAGGAGGCCAATGGTTAGGTGTTTTTTTAACTTTCTTTTTAAAATATATGCAAACAACTAATGATGGGTGTGTCATAAGACTTTAGGTCTTATATTCTTTAATGTTGATTAAGTCTTTTAAGACTTTCTTTTTGCTTTCAATCTCTCATGTGGGTCAAGCCCTTTATTATTTTTGCATTTGATTTGCTAATGTAAAGTATATGATTAAGTGATATTGCTATAAATCACTTTAATCAATTTGCTATTTTAAAGTGCAAAAATAATGCAACATGCATTGTGTATGCATTAGGAGATATATAGTTGGGTTTATTGCATAAGCCAAAGTTATAGCCTAGGTTTGTTTTGACCCAGTTATGACTTTGAGAACATCTAGGAAGGTTAGGAAGTGATTTGCAAACATGTGGAAGGAATATAGGAGTCTTTATGTTGTTTCTTGAAAACACTTGGAGCAAATATAGGCATGTTATTTCAGTTTTGAGACACAAGGAGAGCATCTAGGGGCTGATTTATTATGTTTTTATCTTGAACTTGGTCAAACTTGACCTTTTCACACATATTGAAGTCTTTTAGAGTGAATATGGTTGCTTAAATATAGGCTTTTGAGAGGCATCCAAGTTCACGAAGCTTCTAGAGCCCCTTTTGGAGGAGCTGCTTGGACTTGATAATATATCCTCATTTGTAACCCATTTTAGTGAGTTCTTCTTATGCAATTTATGAAGACAGAGACTTTTACAGTCCTTGAATAGTTGGAGCATGTTTTGTAACTCAACATTTTGAGCATGAATATTAGTGAAGGCCTTGGACATCAATGATATAGAGTATTTTATCTTCTCACACTTTGTTTTATTTTGTGCCTTATTGATTGATTGAATTAGTAGTAAAATCTTATTCCATTCCTTGTAATTCTATCTCAAATATAGCATCTTTTGCAAAGATATATGTTATTGTAGGTTATAATTAGTGTTATAAGTGCAATCACTTTTAGTTGTGAGATTTATATTTCCCTCTAAGAGCTTTAGCATTCAAACCTATTTATAAATTACTGATGGAATGATATATAAAAGTGAGTTGTGTAATCTAGATTCAATCATTGTTAGAATTGTGCATATAAACTAAGTATGCAAACTCTTGGAAAGTTTGGTGTATCACCATAGAATAATATTTTATTAGTTTTTAATTTAAGTTTAATCCTTCTCCCTTTTCCTTACAAATCATTAGATTAGGTGATACTAAGACGAAGCCGACCTTCTTCGAAGGTTGACCTCTCTTCATAAGTAGCTCACAGCATGAGAGGTCATCCCATGTTTTCTTTGAAAAGCTAAGTTCTACAACTTAACTTATCAAATCTTGTAGCTTAGCTAGGGTGCAATTTTAGTAGTTAACAATTTTGGCATGCCTAGTGGGACACGTCCCTCAATCCTTTTCATTGGTTTGATGTGCAACCAATGATTTTTAGAGATTTTAAAGGTTATCACAGCATGTCTGGCGACTCCATTGAGTTGAAAGAGTGGTAAAATCAATCCTATTACAACACATGAAAATAATACAAATTGAGAGTTCTAAACATTTTGAGTATCTACAACTATCACCACCTAGAAGAAAAGGTAGGACAAAAAAAGGAAATCCTCCATCAAAGAGAGTTCAGTTAACACCACCTGGTGTTAGGCAAGAGTTTTTCTTCTCACCACCAAGTAGAAGAGGTAGACCATTGAAAATGGATAGTAATACTCGTTTTGCATCACCAAGCTTTAGAGCAACAAGGTCATCTTCCAACAGTCCAAAACATATTACATTTGCTACTTTTTCAAGTGCTATTCTTGTATTCTCAGGTTCTATTACCTCATTTGCAGCTATTCAAACTCAAATAAATCCATCACAACAACCTTTAATGGCTATTAGAAACTAGCCTTTTGTGCCATTTAATGGAGGTAGTCCATTAAATATGGCACAACACAATGACATACTAGTTGTAGTTTTAAAGAGCTTGTCAATCTTTACTGGTGAAGATCAAACAACTCCCATTGAGCATATAAAGGATGTTGCTTCTTTGTGTGGTGTTCATCACATTATTCAAGAAGACGTAGCCGTAAGATTACTTGTTGCATCATTCAAAGGGAGGGCTTTGCAATGGTTTAGAGGTCTAGGAGTTGGTGTCATTGCAACATGGGATGAGTTAGGAGATAAATTGCACAGATAGTTTCAAGATAGATCTGACAACTTATTCTTATTGGAGCAATCGACTACTATTAAAAGAGCTCCTTAAGAGAAAATGAATGATTTCAATTTTAGATCCAAAAGGACTTGGGATAGAATCCCTGCAACAATAAGGCCACCTCCCAAATATGCATTTCTATACTTTTTGAAAGCTCTTAATAGTGATATAGCTATTATGACACAGTCTATGGGAGGAGTGTCCTTATCAGATGCTTACGAGACAACAATTAGAGCAAAAAATTGTTTGATTCAAGTACGGAAGATTGCTCCTAGGCTACCAATGCCTATTTTTCCAGAAGTATAGCCAAATATGCCACTCTAGATACCACCTTTTGCACCATTGCCTGTTGTACTAGCATTACCAGCTGTTGATAAACAAGAATTTGCAGTCCCAATTCAATCTCAAGAGTTGCAAGAAATAAAGGAGAGTCAACAAAAGATTGAGGACATTTTGAAAATTTTTGGGAACAAACTAGTGAATTTAGAGAAGCAACAGTCATATAATAGACTTGCAAATTAGCCTTTTCAAGGTCAACAACAACAATATCAAGGAAATAGGCAACAATACCAAGGTAATTACTAGGTTCAAAGACAAAATATTGCTACAAGGCCTTTTCAAGCATATAATCTAGCTCCTATTAGCGCAACTAGAGACCTTGTTCCTATTCAGAATAACCTTGATGTTGATTATGAGTGGTGTTATCCATGCAACCAACCACATAATCAAGGCACATGCTCTAATGGAGTGATAAACCAGACATTAATGGTGCAAAGTGCTTGAAGCTCACAACAAAATATACCTAATGATGCAGCTCCACAATAGTAGGGGCAACTTACAAATGACACTACTCTATTGAATTGGCAAGAAGAATTTTGTGGAGTTGATGTAGATGATTCTACAACTTCAACAAATACCTGAGCAAAGAAAAGAGCCTTTGAACTTCAAAAAGCAATTGATAAAGGTAAAACAACAGTTGCAAAACCATCTACATCGAATGCCTCGCATTCTATAGAAAAATTCACAAGGAGATGCTAGGGAGCAGCCACACATGCAAGTTGATTATGCTGGTGTAAAGGTACATCAGAAGGTAAATCCGACTATGCCTGATAATATTATTGAGAACATGAAAAAGATGAGTGTGTCTATGTCTATGTGGGATTCCTTGGCTATCCCAGGTCAAAAGGATATATTGTAGTCCACTTTGTCTAGTTTGAAGGTGTCTGAAGAACCATTAGTAGGTCAAGATAGGGTTGTGTTTAGTAATACCCCTTAGGACAACCAACAACCAAGCAAGGAAATGGGTAAGGACATCAAACCACCTCCATTTTATGTGTCTATAATTATTGGTGACAAATTAGTGCACAACTGTAATGCCTAAGCAAGTAGCAAATAAACTTGGATTGAAATATCAGCCTTTAGAAAAAGGAGTTATTCAATTGGATGGAACCTTAGTCAATACTTTAGGTGTTATAAAAGGATTAAGCCTTACACTTCATGCTTGTCCAAATTTTTCAGTTCTACAAGATATATGTGTCATAGATCTTCCACCTTTCTTCGCTTTGTGTCTATCAAGAGACTTTACAACCAAGATAGGAGGATATGTTTCATCTGATTGGTCACATATGTTGTTTAGAACAAGATATGGAACCAAGGTTACTATTAAATCTAAAAATTTGGACAATGATCACATTGAGCCATATAACCCAAGTGTTATCAATGATGTTCCTATTGCTGTAGATACAAATTGTGTCATTTTTACTGACAGTGAGCTTGCTACTGCTCAAGAGCTACAAGTAGAAAGTGTTCTTGATGTGCTGTTACATGAATGGGCAGCATAAAATATGTTGGAAAGTCCTGCATATCTCATTTGAGATGCTAGTATGGGTAATTACATGCTTCTTGAACCTGATGCAGAGGTTCCAAATCTTGAAAAGAGTACAAATCAATTACTGGAACAACAAAATGAGCTTTGTGAAATGTTTTTTGATGGCTCTAGAAGTAAAAATGGAGCTGGTGGAGGTGCAATGCTTTTTTCTCCACAAGGTGATAAGTACTTTTCAGCCTATCGTTTTGCTTTTGCATGCTCTAATAACATTTTTGAGTATGAGAGTCTTATTCAAGGTCTTGAATGGGCAAGAAAAAGGGGAAGAAACTGTTTGAAGGCTTATGGAGATAGTGAACTGATCGTCAATCAAGTTAGAGGCTTGAGTGTTGCCAAAAATGATGCATTGAAGTCCTATGGAAACAGAGTGTGGGATATAATAGAGGAATTTGATGCCTTCAACCTAATTTCTATTCCAAGAAATCAAAATAAACATGCTAACAAACTTGCAACAATTGGAGCACAGTTTGATAAACTAATAGATATCAAAAAAGAGAAAATACAGTAGTATATCAAAGTTATAGTCAGGCCATCAATTCCTGATAACAACATCAACTGGTAGGTATTTGATAGTGATGAACAAACTTTATCTTTTTTGCTCCAAGAAGATCAATTTTTTGTAGTGAATCAAGAGAAGATTAAACAATAGTATGATGATCAAGTCATATAGCTGAGGAAAAACAAGTTACCCAAGGGTTTGGTTACCTTGGAGCCTATTTTCAATATTGATGACCAACTTAAGAAGAGTAAAGTCAACATTCAAGTGAAAGAAGACCATTATGAAGAAGTTGAAATCTTTAAAGGTAAGCTTCTTAAGTTAGGAAAAATCTATTCAGCTGAAGATAGAAAATCTTTTATTGCTTTGTGCCAAGAGTTTCATGATGTTTTTGCTTGACAATATTCTGATTTAAAGGGTTTTGAACCTCATATTGCTCAACATACAATTGAATTAGAACCTATTGCTAAGCGTATTAGGAAAAAGCAAAGACCTTTGAACCCCAAGTTTGAACCTTTAATGATCAAAGAGCTGACTACGTTAGTTGAGGGGGGTATTGTTTTTCCAATTAAACACACATCCTAGGTTTCTAACCTTGTCCTGGTTAGAAAGAAGAATGGGGAGATAAGATTATGTGTATATTTTAGACATCTTAACAGAGCATCTTTAAAAAATTATTACCCCTTACCCTCCATGGAATAGTTTCTCCAAGCTGTTGCTAGTTCATAGAGGTTTTCTCTTCTAGATGGGTATTCTAGTTATAACCATATTTTAGTCAAGGAAGAGGACCAATATAAAACAACATTTACAACAAAGTGGGGGACTATGGCCTACAAGAGAATGCCTTTTGGCTTATCAAATGCTAGTGCCACATTTCAATAGGCCATGGATATGGCGTTTCAGAGTTTGATTATAAAATTTATACTTGTTTATCTAGATGACATAACTGTTTATTCCAAAAATGTAGATGAACACTTGTTATATCTCAAACAAGTTTTTGAAAAATGCAGAGAGTATGGTATATCTCTCAATCTGAAAAAGAGTATCTTTGTAGTTTATGTGGGTAAACTATTAGGACACAGTGTCAAAGGAAGGAATTACTATTGACCCAGAGAGAGTCAAAGCCATACTTGAGCTGCCATTACCCAATCAAAAGAAAGGATTGCAGAGGTTTTTACGTAGAATCAACTTTTTGAGGAGATTCATACCTTATGTTGCAAATTTATTACAACCTTTGACTGCTGTGCTTAAGAAAAATGTAGTTTTTAGTTGGACTAAAGAAGCCAAACATAGCTTTGAAGAAATCAAAGAAGCTTTAGCATTAGCCCCAACATTGGTGAATCCATATTTTTCTGAAGACTTCATTCTATATGCTTTTGGTAGCATTAGTTCAATTTCTACTATGCTAGGCAGAAAAACAATGATTATTTGGAGCAGCCAATAGCCTTTTTCAGCCAAGGTCTCACTGATTATGAGCAGAAATATACCTTTGTTGAGAAACATGTTCATGTTGTAATTAGAAGTTTAAAGAAATTTAAGCCTCTAATCTCCAACAACAAAATTCATCTTTTAGTTGCACATCCTAGTGTGAAAGAATTTCTGCTGAGCAAAGATCTAAGTGAGAAAAGAGCAGGATGGATCACAAAAGTTATGGAGTTTGATGTTGATATCAAAATCACAAAGCTTGCTAGAGGTAGAGGATTGTGTGAGCAGCTTGCTTCAACCCTTGAAGATGCACAAAAATAAGAAACAAAGACTATTTTAGTCAATGATAATGAGCTTCAGAATGCTACACTTGCATTAGCAACAAGTTGGGTTCAAGATATGATCCATTTTCTATAGACTAGTGAGTTTCCACTAGATCTAGATAGAAAAAAAAGAAGATACTTTAGGTTACAATCCATTCCATATGTTTTGATTGCCAATATTATTTAAAGGAAAGACCTAAATGGTGTATTATTAAGGTGTGTTGACACTGATCAAACTGAAAAAGTGCTTCATGAATTCCATGATGCAATTTCAGGAGGTCACTTTGCTCCAAGAATAACAGCCTAGAAAATTATGAGAGATGGCTATTATTGGCCTAGCTTATTCAAAGATGCATATGCATAGTCAAAGAAATGTGTTAAATGTGCTTTATTTGTGGGAAAAGAAAAGTTGCCAGCTATGCCTCTGTAGCCAATTCAGGTTGAGCAGCCCTTCATGAGATGGGGCGTATACTTTATTGGACCAATAAATCCACCTTCTAGTGCTTATCACAAGTGGGTACTTACAACCACTGACTATTTTACACAGTGGATAGAAGCAGTAGCTTTGAAAGAAGCTAATGAGTCTTTAGTTTTAAACTTTTATGAAGATATAGTAACCAGATTTGGTGTTCTTGACTTCATTATTTTTGATAATGCTCTTGCATTCATGGGATTAAGGGTTATAGATTGGGTTGTTAAACATGGAATTCATTTGAATACCTCTTCAAATTATTACCCATAGGGTAATGGTTTGGATGAAAGTAAAAAAAAAAATCTGATCAGGATTATTAAAAGAACCATGGAGGAGAATCAGAGGGTTTGGCACACCAAATTGAAATCTGCATTTTGGGCAGATAGAATAACCCCTAAGAGGTTAATTGGTAATTCACCATATGTTTTGGTTTATGGAAAAGAGGCCAGATTACCTCTATCTGTAGAGCTTCTAGCTCTCGACATTGTTCACCAGTTGGAGATGTTTGAAGAATAGGACCCAATGTTCGTTAGATATGTAGAGATCATGGAGCTTGAAGAAAAGGGAGATAAGGCAATGAAGACTTTGGAGTATCATCAACTCCAAACAAAGAGAACCTTTGATAAGAAAACTACAACCAAATTTTTCAAAGAGGGTGATATCATTCTCAAGTGGGATGTGCTAAAAAGTGGACAAGGTAAGCATACAAAATTTGACCATTTCTAGACTGGCCTGTTTATTATCACTAAATGCAAGGAGCATAACACATTCCAATTATCAAACATGGATGGAGAAATACTGCCAATCCTAGTTAATGGGATTCACCTCAAACTCTATTTTGAGGTATGAATTATCATTGCACATATTAGGTTAAGTTTATGCTTTCAATAAAGTGCTGCTGCACTATAGTTTAGCTGTAAGTTTTCATTCCCTAATTGTTGTTCTAGCATAGTAGTAGTTTTCATTTTAGTTTTTTACTTTTTTTCATAAGTTTCATGGCATTTTGACTTCTCAAATGAGTTACAACTATGAGCAAGTTGTTTTAGGTCAGCCTTTGAATTTGCTAAGTGACTCCATACCCAATGGACAAGTCTAGTAGGCTACTAGCTTACATGTTTTGCAAGCAAACATCTAACAAATGTTGCCATAAATGTTACCCATTTTTCATTTACAGTTCAAATCAGGTAGGATTTTGGATTTTAAACTAAGAAAATTAGGTATTCATTTTATTATCCCTCCTACATTATATTCATATGTATAAATGAAAAATCCAAGAAAGATTACAACTACAGATCATTACATTTATACACATGTATATAACATAAGAAAGATTTTACAAATCTTTTATGAAAAAGGTAATCTTGGTTGAATATAGAAATATTCATTTCACTCACACAAGCCGTGAGTTTAACTTTTTTCTTATTCAATACAAATCAAAATCAACATATACATGAATAAGTAAATGAAGAAGAAAAAGTGCATGTAAGGAGGGTAACCAATCATTGCTTGAGAATGACTGGTTCTGTCAAGTCTTCTTGTCTGATTGCTACCTGAGTTGTCCTAGCCTTTCTAGCTCCTTGATACTCCTGTTTCTTGCATTAATTCAAGGTAATGTGTTAGAGAAATTCTCTAAGCAATGAAAGGTTACATATCATACATGATCATCTACCCATACATGTATGAATTGGTCTTGATTTGCATTAAATAAGTCTTGCGTGCATTACAAGTGTCCCAAAAAACCATTGGAATTATCAAACACACTTGAAACACGCATATGTTTTTCTAACTTGTTTGCTTCATGTGCAACTACAGGTGCAATCTTGTTTTAATTCAAAATGAATGGTGGAAATGTGGTTCCCATGGGGGTTGAGCCCAACTCATTATTTATGTACAAATTTTTAAGTGCACCTCAGTGCATCCAATGCAGATTACAATAACAAGTTTTTGCTCATTGACACTATGGAAAAAGCTTAAAACAACATGATCATTCAACATGCATAACAGTAGCATGAAAGTTTCCCAACTAAAATTTGGATGGAGATTACAGTTAATTGATGAATATCTTTGAGATGGTGAAGTTATTCTAAAAGGATTCCATGATGATAACAGAGAAATTAAACCTTCAAGAGAATAGTTATCATTAACTATCAGGAGTAATATAATGGGATCATTGTTATGAAATAGTTCAAAACATTTAAGGACAATACCTCATTACAATGATCAATACAAAGTAGCAATTACAATGATCATTACAGTTTTTCAAGTTGCATTCAACATATTCATCAAATAGTGCAATCAAGAGGATAACTCAATGACATTGATAGTGGCAATTGCAAATATGCATTTTAAATCTTCTGTGTTTAAGATCAAACACAAATAAAGAGGAATTGTAGAATAGTAAAGTATTAAATTTTTTTGCTGTTGTAAAACATAATCTAGAGAATATACAAAATCCCCAGCCAGCTATAAAGTGAGGATAACCCAGAATATCTAATAACTAAGTTGCTTCAGTTGATAATAGAAAATACAGAAGAAAAAGCTTTAGAAATTGAGCCATAGTGTGGAAAGTTTTTTACATCTTTGATATGGGTCAAAACCTTCATATATTTGTAAGAAAAAAAATGATCATGCTAAAATGTCACAAAATAGTGTTTATCCAGAAGGATTTTCTATGTGGTTTTCCTCAAATCTGGGTGATGCAAAATGTGAAAACATTGATCAAGCATGTCGACTATTATTTGAATGCCTTTCAAGAGTGCTTATTTACAAAATGCAAAAAATAATGGCCATTTACACATGTAAATTTTTCCATGAAGGAATACCTTGAGGGTTTTTTCTAAAATTCATGAGGTCAAATTCCAAATGCAACAAATCTTTAATTAGGGTTTTTACAGAAAGAAAATCAAATACCCAAATGGTTTTTTTTAAAGGTTCAGAAATGAGGATTTTTGTACAAACCCTCGATGGCCATAAAAATCTGAGAGACCAAGCTTTCAAAATTTTACAAAAAGGTAAACCATACAAGGGTTTTTAACAAAAATAAAGTCCAAGCCAAATTCTTGCTCTATATTTTTCATAAAACGCTTAGCTTGACAATGAAGGTCAACTGAATTCTAGATGAAGCCTGCCATAACACATCAAAAGAAATGGAGTCTACAGGCTGTGGAATCTTTATAATAAAGTGAGCTCTCTAATTATCTATCAAGGATAATCAAACCCTCGACATACAAAGATGGGTCCCTATGTTTTGTTTATCCACGACCATTGAAGTTAAAGGGAAAGAAAAGTCGTAGAGATATGAGTCTTTTTTCAAACAAGAAAGATATGGAGGTTGATCAGCATAAAAATCAATAAAAACAATAGAGACAAAGCTACAGCCAAGCACATTCCCCAATAGAATATGAGATAGAAACCACAGAGTGAGAGTAAAATAATAATGCGGGCTTGATAAATCAAAACCCGAAGCATTTTTTTAAGAAGAAATCTTAGAAACAACAGAGTAAAGCCAAAGTATTTCTCAAAATACTTACCATAGTTTTTGTGAGTCAAAAAATGCCAGAGCCCATGGCCTCAGAAGATAAAAATATTTCAAAAGCTTTCAAAATGCACAAAGACCTTCCAATTTCAAAGGAAAAATCAGATTTCTAATCTTTCAAACCTCAACAACCTTCAAAATGGCGTACATGATTAAAATCTCCAACAAAGAAATCTCCATAGAAACCCTGATGGCGGCGCTTCTTCCAACCAAATGAAATAAAGTGATAAGATAAAATGAATGTATTTCATTCATTTTAGGGTTTCAATCCCCAAAGGAGGCTAATGGTTAGGTGTTTTTTTTACTTTCTTTTTAAGATATATGCAAGCAACTAATGGTGGGCGTGTCATAAGACTTTAGGTCTTATATTCTTTAATGCCGATTAAGTCTTTTAAGACTTTATTTTTGCTTTTAATCTCTCACATGGGTCAAGCCTTTTATTATTTTTGCATTTTATTTGCTAATGTAAAGTATATGATTAAGTAATATTGATATAAATCACTTTAATCAATTTGCTATTTTAAAGTGCAAAAATAATGCAACATGCCTTGTGTAGGCATTAGGAGATATAGTTGGGTTTATTGCATAAGCCAAAGTTATAGGGGTTTGTTTTGACCTAGTTATGACTTTGAGAACATCTAGGAAGGTTAGGAAGTGATTTGCAAACATGTGGAAGGAATATAGGAGTCTTTATATTGTTTCTTGAAAACATTTGGAGCAAATATAGGCATGTTATTTCAGTTTTGAGACACAAGGAGAGCATCTAGGGGATGATTTATTATGTTTTTATCTTGGACTTGGTCAAACTTGACCTTTCCACACATATTGAAGCCTTTTAGAGTGAATATGGTTGCTTAAAAACAAGAATTTGAGAGGCATCCGAGTTCATGAAGCTTCTTGAGCCCCTTTTGGAGGAGCTACTTGGAATTGATAATATATTCTCATTTGTAACCCATTTTAGTGAGTTCTTCTTATGCAATTTTTGAAGAAAGAGACTTTTATAGTCCTTGAATAGTTGGAGCATGTTTTGTAACTCAACATTTTGAGGATGTATATCAGTGAAGGCCTTGGACATCAATGATATAGAGTATTTTACCTTCTCACACTTTTTTTTATTTCATTCCTTATTGATTTATTGAATTACTAGTGAAATCTTATTCCATTCCTTGTAATTCAATCTCAAATATAACATCTTTTGCAGAGATATATGTTATTGTAGGTTATAATTAGTGCTATAAGTGCAATCACTTTTACTTGTGAGATTTTTATTTCTCTTTAAGAGCTTTAGCATTCAAACCTATTTATAAATTATCGATGGAATGACATATAAAAGTGAGCTGTGTAATCCAAATTCAATCATTTTTAGAATTGCACATATAAACTGAGTATGCAGACTCTAGGAAAGTTTGGTGTATCACCATAGAATAATATTTTATTAGTTTTTCATTTAAGTTTAATCCTTCTCCCTTTTCCTTACAAATCATTAGATTAGGTGATACCAAGAGGAAGCCAATCTTCTCCGTAGGTTGACCTCTCTTCATAAGTAGCTCACAACATTAGAGGTCATCCCATGTTTTCTCTGAAAAGCTAAGTTTTGTAGCTTAACTTGTCAAATCTTGCAGCTTACCTAGGGTGCAATTTTAGTAGTTAACAAATACAATGTTTCAAATATTGATAGAAATATGTTTGAACAAAGAGGATTTAGCTATAGAAAGGAAATATGGATATTATTTATTAGTTAAAATATTTAAAACTAGCTATTTGGATTATTTAGATTTGAAGTATGGAACATTGGCATAAGAAAGATGGAAAAGAGTAGATTAAGATAAGAATGAATTGTTGCTCTAAGGTGTAGATTGCATTAAATATTTTTCAAGTTTTAATACTAAGTAAAGTCTAATATACTTTTTAGTTTTTCATAGAGTTTTATGGTATAAGTTTAAGTATAGGTTGTGCTCACTATTATTATGCTGGTTGTAATTACAGTATCTAACTTTGATATGGTTTCTTCTATTTTCTATTTTCATGCAAAGGTATTCACTTTGCAATATGATTAAATAATAAATTTATGTATTTGGATTAGACACAATTGTGTTTATTTGAGACAATTTTTTTTTTAATTTAGAGGAAAATATTAGATCAAAGTTTGGCTAATTTTTTTGAATGCCATTTGCAGGTAAGGCACATGGTTATGCAACTAGCTAGGTGGCATTGTGTTGGTTACTGTCACTAGGTTGGTTGTAATTGGATTATCCAACTTCAATACATAAAGAAACCCTTTCCCACTTTTGGATTATGTATTTGGACATCACAAAATTGCAATTTTTTTTGACATCTATGAATTCATCCATATTACAAAGATTTAGTTCTATGTTTATTGCTAACAAAGAAAATTATAGTTTTGTGGTTATAAGTTCTCATTCAAATTTATTGAACTCCCTTTACATTTTGAAAAGCATCTACTATTTTGATTTACCAACCAAACGATTGGACAATATCATAGAATTCACGAAATATAATCCAGTTTTGTAGAGGAAATTGCAACATATATTGTATATTGTAAAGGTTTAGATATACACATGACATGCATGCTTGTAATATTTATTAAGGTTGGCTGCTTGGCATAAGTTTAAGTATAGGTGGTGTTCATCATCATTAGACTGGTTGTAATTGGAGTATCCAATTTTGATATGGTTTCTTTTGTTTTCTATTTCCATGCAAAGGTATTCAATTTGTAATTTTTGATTAAATAATAGATTTATGTATCTCGACTAAAAGACACAATTATGTTTATTTGTAACAAAAAAATTGTAATTTGGAGGAAAATATTATCAAAGTTAGGCTAAATTTTTCAGATGCATTTTATAGGTTAGGCACATGGTTCTACAACTAGCTTAGAGGTGGAATTGTCTTGGTCATTGTCACTAAGCTGGTTGTAACTAGAGTATCCAACTTCAGTACATAAAATTATGCTAATTTATTTTCTAGCATATATACTATAGCAATTTCACTACTACTAAGCCAATTGCACTATATTGACAACATAGACAACTAGGAACTTGAAGAAGGATTTAACTAATCTTCTAAAGAGATACGCCAATACAATGCTTTTAGGAAAATATGTAACCTACAAAATAGAATTCTTAACCAAAAGTTAACAATAAAAATAGTGCACATGATTTGAGAGTAAAAAGGAGTTTGTTGTTACAAAATAACAAGTATATAGAGTTCATAGTGGTCTAGATTTTGAAAGAAGTAAAAAAGCTCTACAATAATGTCATTGGAATAAGTCTAGTGTAATAATAAGAATTTTAAACACAATAGTTAATCATATAGGAGGAATACAAATCATCTAATGGCAAGTATCTTTTCAATGCCCTATTTCAAACCCCTTGTTCTAACAAAGGCATAAAGGATGCTAGAAAAGGTCATGGACTTTGGCTTTACACTTGGAAAATTGCATTTGTTTCAAGGTTTCTAAATCCTTTGAATTAAATTAAATTTATACATGCCCTAATATTTGAAATTCATGTGAGCTTAGCCTAGGGAACATTGTGCTAGGTAGACAAGCATTATATATTTTAGAAATTATAAATTTTATAAAATGTGTGTTGTGCTGTGTACGGAGGATTTTGGGAAAGTGAATGTCACCAAGATATGCCAAAGGAAAATGAAGGATTTTTTTTAGGTTTCTTAGATAGTAAAGAGGAGCTAAAAAGAACTATGTTGAAGCTATAGGGAGAAATAGAGAAAGCTTTATAGATAAAATGAAAGAAGCAATAGGGAGGTCATTAAAGCTACAAATATGAGCTAATGAACATGTAAGAAGCACTAACAATTCTAATAATTTGTAGAGAACAATAAAATATAGAGTAAAAGAAGCAATAGAAAGGAACTTGCTTATTTGAATTAATAAAGGGAAACCATAAGAACATATTAAATTCTATGAGAATTTAAACAAGGAAAAATAGGGTTTATCAAAATGAATTAACAAGATGATAAACCACTAGGGTTTTCTAAGATTTCATTCAATTATGAAGGGTAAAATGCATTAACGACAATTAGAAATTAATCCTAACTATTCTAACACCAATAAGGGAGGTTTTAAGAGGCTGAAACAATGTGTACCTTGCTAAAAGAGTGTTGTTTTGGGGGTCACTGAGGACTCATTCACCCAAGGTGGAGAATGGGTTCTTGTTAGGGTTTCTAAAAATTGATTTTTGGGTTTTTTTCTTCAATGTTTTCACTTCTAGATCCTAGGTGACTAGCTCCCGAAAGTCAGAAATCAATTTTGTAGAGCTCTTTCTATGATCCTGCAACAAAGATGACAACTTTGACAACTTTGCTTCAATCTTGTTCTCCACTTTATCTTCAACCTAAAACCTATAATCACACATCAAATAGGAGAAAAACTTGTTGATTGTTAGGGAATAGGGTTTTTCCTTGGTCAAACCCCTTTTAGGTAATTAAACCTTGTGATGCAATAATGAAACATGAACATGAAACATGAAGCATGAAACAATAATACCTTGGATGATGTCTTGGAATGTAAATCAGAAATCTAACATGAAGTGGCCATGTATAATGTAGATCTTGATCTTGAATTAGATGTGAAACAATGCTTAACTTGGATCTTGAATACTACATCACAACATTAGCTCAACCACTTACATGATGCACTATGCCTTTGACATGATGATATGATCTTAAATTGCTGTAATAAAAATTCAATAATCTACCCTTTAATTCCTTGAAAATGCTCTTGTGAAAGTGCTCTAATGATAACTTTATTTTTTTAGGTTCCTTGTAAACTTTGAGGTGAAACTATGTAAAATAGCCTTATATTTATACTTATCTTAAGATTTAATCTCAAAATTCAAATAACACAAGCTCGACATCAGATCTAGGATTTAAAATCATTAAAATCCCACCATAAATAAGTTTAGAAAGGGGTTTCCTAACTAAGGAGGACCCATCCGCCACATTAGACAAATGGGTCCTAGCACAGTTTTCTAGGAGCAAGTTTCAGGGAGGTGAAATAATATGTCAAAAGGGGGTCCTAGGACATAATGGGGACCTATTTTCTAGGTGACTAATGGCTCCTAGGTCACTATCCTAGGACACAAACCTTGACAAATTAAGTGTTATTCAACATTATTAATGAGTGTCAAGATATATCCTTCAGAAAATGCACTAAATAGGGTTTGGATTTGAATTTAAGGGGAAAATTAAACTCTAATTAACCTCAATTAATTAATAAATCCCTAGATTAGTGTGAAAGTGTAAGAAAACACTTTACAACACCATAAATAAGGCATAATTAAGCCTATTTTATTATTAATTACTCATTCCCAAACTAAACATGAAAAAGGGTTACTTTTTTCAATGCTACATTTTTCCCCCACTTTAGTGAGAGTTTTCCCCATGAAAAAATAACTCTAAAGTAGACATTAAAGATGCTTATGTATGCAACAATAACAAAGATACATAGTCATACCCTATTAAAGACCAAGAATAGGGGAAAAAAGATCAAGTTTTGAACATTCCAACATGATGTGGAACGTGGTTGATTGTCCAAGAAAAAGGATAGAGCTTCAACTATCCAACATGATGTGAACACATCTAGGCTATTTTTCTGTAACATGCATGCTCACTCTAGGGTAGTGGAACATCAAGCCTTTCCACTAGGTGAGTTATCCCAATGAGGTGGAAAATGAGAGAATCATATTAGCCTCCCATACTGTAAGGGAAAAATGGAGTGCATCTAATGAAAAATCCAAACAGTAGTGCCTTCGATAACTTTAATTTCGATCAGGTTACCTCAAAGATACGTACAACTATGTCCTAAAGTAGAAACAAACACAGTTTATTTCCCACATCAATCCTTCAGAGAGAAACACATATAAATTCAACAACAAGAAACAACACAGATGAAAGATACTATAGAAAATAGAACACATAGATTTTACGTGGGGAAAACCCTTTCGGGAAAAAAAACCCCACTCTCCAAAGTTTGAGCCATTGTATTATTCAGCAACAGAAAGTTACAATACAGTTTCAGGCTCTTAGCCTTTTAGAGATTACATCTTGTTTATTTTGGATACAATTGGTAGCAATAGATCTCCCTATACAGTTTCTGATCACCCTCTCAAACTAAAAAATCTTCGCACTATTACAATACCATCACATATACAGTGTAGATCAACATAAGAGAAATCAAAAACATGCTTCATGATCATGAGCTCTCTCTAATCCTCTATTTAGGCCTCAAGGCCCTAGGCCATTTGGCCAGCCTCTCGACCTTCACATCTCGTCAGCTCTTTAGCTTTCTAGCTCTCTGGCTTATCAGCTTCCTTCTCTTTAGAACGTCTAATGCATACATATATACATTCATTCTCAACAGTCAGAAGGAAATCTCTAGCTCAACTTCATCATCATAATGAAGATGTTTCCACTTCCTCGTGTAGATTTTTCCTTTTCCACATAGAAATGGTTGCAATGGTTTCACAGCAAACGGTTCACATTTTTCTTTCTCAGATTGGTCCACATCGCACCACGTTGGACAGTCTTCACTCGGTCAACAATGATCAACTTGTGTTGCATATTGGTGAGACACAAGAAGTGTCTCCCCGATGCCACAAGACCCATTTACATGTTGTTTCCAAGATTCATCTCCATCGGAAAGAGGTTCCATAGAGCTTACAAGTTGCTTCAACCTTAGCATGCACATCGGTGAAACTATCGCTATCACTAGGAGATCACATTGAGCCTTCAAGTCATACCGAAACCCATTGTATTCCTATCGACAAGAGTCTCCTCATTAGCATGATCGGTGAGACCTCTCACTGACCTCCAGTTGAACTCATCTACCAATGCTATTGCTAAAACATCCAACTATCGCCAAGAGCTTATACCGGGTCTCCTCAAGTTTCACCGAAGCACCTGACAGCTGGCAAGACATTTGTCTTTTGCCAAGATATCCCACCGACCACAACATGTCATCTTGAAGACCTTTTACTATTGGCCAGACTTACCGCTTTTGCCAAGACATCATGCCGAGCCTTCATGTGTTACTCCAAGTGCATACTTTCGGTGAGACTTTCCATCAGTCGTTGGGACTTCATACCGATTGTTCAAGTCATACCGAACTCATCCTTAGCTAGAAGTTATATCGAAGACCCCTCAACATTGGCGAGACCAACATTCATCACCAAGAGTTCATAGCGAACCCTTTTAGTTACCTCGATGAATGTATATAGCTGTTGGTGAGACATCTCCCTATAGCCAAGAGATCCTATTGAACCCTTAGGTTACACCGAAGAATTCTTTCACCACAGGTCTCCCCGACATTTGCTAGACACCAACATATTGGCCAGACATTTCCTAATCACCAAGACTTCACGCTGAAGTCTTTGTGTTACCGCGAAGACTCCAAATGTATACCATCGGCGAGACTCACTGCTATCGATGAGACATCACATCGAAGCAAGCCTTTTAGCCAAAGGTCTCCCTGAAAACATTAGTCGCCATGAGTCTCCCCAACACCCGATAAGAGCAATCTGTCAGCCAGAGGTCTTCACTCGTCACAAGGTCATATCGGACACAAGAGGTCATAGTGATAGACTTCATTCGACAAGACATCAACTTTGTCTTAGTGACATGAGCAAAACACAAGGTTATTAAACTACTAGTCGGCCAGACAACAAGAATGTCAAAGCGACCATGCTTTCTCAAAGGTTTTAGCCTGTGAGATTGAGGCAATAATTCCAACACATACCATATCAAAGTTATCCTCTTGAGAACATCGATAAGGCACCAAAATGTTATGTACTTATGAATGCTTTTTAATGTTATGTCTATAGGTTTTTGTTAAAGGGGATTTTTCTTCATTCATGTAAGGTCTTCTTCTTAGGGAACATTGTGCCTAATGTCTCCAAGAGAGGAAAAGTCAAGAATATCAGATCTCCACTTATGGGATGCCTCGTTCCCATCATGCCACTAAAGGAAATCGTATGATTAAAAAATCACACTCTTGGAGGACTTCACACCAAATGACATCACTAAGAAAAGGTCATGTCACAAGAAAAAAGAAAATCACGCCATTAAATATGCAAACTATTGAAATATTTCATTGATGTATGCCCCTACTTTAAAGTGGTTGCTAACACCATTGCTATGAGCAACTTCTTTAAAGTAGCTAATGTTTTCTACTAAGAAATGAGATCTTTCCTCAAAAAACCCTATGCTAAGTCATATGTTTCCGAAATAAAGTTGTCATGAAAAAGGAAGGGGTTTCCCCCAAGAATACATAAGTGATATATGGATTCAGAGTCAGTATGTCTTTGTGACAATGTTTTTTAAGAGCTTAGAACTGTCATCATTCCCAAAATACTCATAGAACTAAAAAAATGACACAAAGAGAGAAAAAATAAAGAAAAAAGCCTTCGGGTCAACATGGAAGAGACCTAAATGTCTTGACACCTTGCATCCTCCCAAAAAGGAAAACACAAGACAAGTGAGAAAGGTAAATGTGTTTACAATATAGAGAAGAATGTAAGATACATATAGAGGAATGCACAAACAGCGAAAGAGACATCAACCAAACATCACAGGGGATCACATTGTACACATGCAATCACATAAAGAAACACGAAAAAGCAATCAAAGTAGAAGAATAGTAAGGCACATGTGAGTCAACCTATAGCAAGTCATTTGTATCCCAATCTTGGTTTGTATAAAAGGAAGGTGCACAACTAGCCAAAGGGACAACATCCAATGTGGTACTATGACAAGGCTATCTAATTCTTTCCCCCACTGAGTGTAAGACAAGAATGGGCCAAGGTAGGTGATGAAAAAGAGCTCCTTGCATTTTGAAATGATTTGAAATGAATGTAAAGCATTTAATACTAAAAATGTTATGATCCTAAAACTATTACATGGCAAGAAGTGAAAGGGTGTCACTTTTAAGGGACTATTTCTATGATATCATTTTTTTTGAACATTTGTTTTAAAGCATGGCATTCATCAGTACTATGTCCAAAAACTATGCTATCTACAATGAGATGTGTTTGTGTTCTTAGGATTTGGATGTTGATTTTCTCTCATGGGTGGTAATGTAATAATTCCTTGACTTAGAAGTATGTGTAAAGTTCTTTCAGTTTCAGATGGCAGACAAGGGAATTATAATTTCTTTAGTTTGTAAGGCCTTCATTGCTTGTTAGCTTCACCAACTTCTCTAGGTGGATATAGAGAAGAAGGACCTGAAATGACCTTATCTTCTTTGTTAGGCATCAGTTGTTATTTAGGAAGGAGGACACTTATGTCAAGAGGAGGATCTTGATATCCTATCACTTTTGTTTGTTCAATAGGAATTTTCTCTAAAATTTTATGAATTTCATGCTCATTAGTTATACCACATCCTTGGTTGGTTAAAATATTAAAGCCTTGGCCATAAGTCTCTTCAAGGTTGATGGGAGTGTTGGTCACTTTGCTAACATAAGATGAATGACTAGGAACTTGAGTAGAGGAACTAGGTTCACTGATTTGGAAGTTTAGGCTTAGTTTGTGACTCAATTTTAGGATGTAAAAGACCAAACATCTCAAGTTATGTTGGTTGTTTCATGGAAGGGTAAAATAAAGCATTTTTCTCAAGGTTGTTAAGGAAATCATTTATGAATAATTCATTCATGCTAGCGTCATCTTCTCCAATGATGTCAACTTCACGAGGACACTCATTAGGAGTTGTGTGAGAATGAGTAGGATCAATTGCATTAGGGTCATTACCAAAAACATAACTTGAAACATCAACCAAAGAGAATAAAAATTTCCACACATTGCTAAAACACATCCATTTTTTAGATTTTCAGACTTAGAACAAGGTAATTTACTAATTACACAATGTTCCAATCTAAAAATGAAATGTTGTAAATGCAATTTTGAATTTTGAAAATGCACTAAATGAAGCAAATTAAGCTTGATTTAATGAATTTGATGAAATAGAAAATCATAAAACTGAAACAGAGATGTAACAACAACAAACAAAAGCATAAAACAAAGGTTTCAAATTCTAGAAAATTTAGATCAACACTTGATCAGGGACTCATTCACCACCTTGGGCGAATGGGTCCTACATTAGGGCGTTTGAACTAATTTTTACTAATTTTTAGGCTTTTTCCAATGAGTTTCAGATTCAAGTTCGTAACAGTAATTTTCAGTTTCAAATTATTACAAATGTACTATGAAATGAAAGTTGAAAAGGTGATAAAATGATGAATGCAAAGACTTAGTTTGAAATGCAATTTTTTTTTGATTTTCAAATGTAGATTTATATTTATCTAGAGGATATGCAATATGGATGAATTTTTTTTTGTATTTTTCAAATTTAAAGGATGCAAAAAATGCAATTCTAAAACCCTAGATGAGATGAAAATTTGAATGCAAAGTAAGACACCCTAAATGAGATCTAATTTAATGTAAATAAATGAAAATTAATGCAAGATCTAATCTATGATTAAAAGAAAGACTCCAAACTTAGAAAACTACAATGTTCAATAAGTTAGGTTCACCAAAATGAAACAAAGAAAAATAGGGTTTATCAAAATGAATTAACAAGATGATAAAACACTAGGTTTTTCTAAAGTTTCATTCAATTATGAGGGGTAAAATTCATAAATAACAATTAGAAACCAATGCTAAATATTATAACAATAAGGGAAGTTTTAAGAGGCTAAAACAATGTGTACTTTGTTGAAAGAGTGTTGTTTTGAGGGTCACTGAGGACTCATTCACCCAAGGTGGCAAATGGGTCCCTGTTAGGGTTTCTAAAAATTGATTTATGGGGTTTGTTCTTCAATTTTTGTACTTCTAGCTCCTAGGTGACAAGCTCTCGAAAGTTTAAAATTAATTCTATAGAGCTCTTTTTGTGATCTTGCAACAAAGATGACAACTTTGCAACTTTAAAACTTTGAAAAATTTGCTTCAATCTTGTTCTCCACTTGATCTTCAACCTAAAACCTACAATCACACATCAAAGAGGAGAAAAACTTGTTGATTGTTAGGGAATATGGGTTTTCCTTGGTCAAATCCCTTTTAGGTAATTAAACCTTGTGATGAAATAATAAAACATGAACATGAAACATGAAACATGAAACATGAAACATGAAACATGAAACATGAAACAATAATACTTTGGATGATGTCTTGGAATGTAAATCAACAATATAACATGAAGTGGCCATGTAGAAGGTAGATCTCGATCTTGAATTAGATATGAAACAATGCTTAACTTGGATCTTGAATACTACATCATAACATTAGCTCAACCACATGCATGATGTACTATGCCTTTTACATGATGCTACGATCTTAAATTGCTGCAATAAATTTCATTAATCTACCCATGAATTCCTTGAAAATTCTCTTGTGAAAGTGCTGTAATGATAACTTGAAGGTTGCTTGTAAACTTGCTAGGTGAAACTATGTGAAATAGCCTTATATTTATACTTATCTTAAGATTTTATCCTGAAATTCAAATAACACAAGTCGACATCAGATCTAGGATTGAAATTAATTAAAAGCTCACTAGAAATAAGTTTAAAAAGGGGTGTCCTAAGTAAGAAGGACCCATTCGCCACCTTAGCCGAATGGATCCTAACACAGTTTTCTAAGACCAAGTTTCAGGGAGGTGAAATAATATGTAGAAAGGGGGTCCTTGAACATAGTGGGGACCCAATTTCTAGGTGGTGAATGGGTCCTAGGTCACTATCCTAGAACTCAAACCTTTCCAAATTAAGTGTTATGCAACATTATTAATGAGTGTCGGGATATATCCTTTAGAAAATGCACTAAATAGGGCTTGGATTTGAATTTAAGGGGCCAACTAAGCTCTTATTAACCTAAATTAATTAATAAATCCCTAGATTAGTGTGAAAGTGTAAGAAAAAACTTTACAACACCCTAAATAAGGCATAATTAAAAGTGTATTTTATCATTAATTACTCATTCCCAAACTAAGCATGAAAAAGGGTTAGTTTTTCAACACTACAAGAACATAAAAGTTTAACCATTAACTAAACTTCCGTTATCTAATAGTTGAAATAGGGAGATAAAAATACATAAAAAACTTAAATTATAGTTAAGGAGAAATACATAATTAAGGGTATGAAATGCTGGGTTGTTAATGTATACAATCAATTAAGGCATAGGCACTCATTAAGGCATGAAGACTTGAATAACCTATACAACTTATTGGGTTTTCTATATAATTATACCAAAGATGTTTTAGTAGGTTCTATAAAAAAATAGTACTTAGGATGCCTCCATAAATGTGAGAGTCTATTCAATTGTAGCTCCATGTTTAGGAGCTATATAGGAATAAAATATTGCACAATAAGAATGTTGTAGTTTGCAAAACAAAAAGATACATGTAGAACATAAACTATAATTAAATGAAGTTTGTTAATGAATAAGAGGAAAAACAACTTGAACCTTTGAGAAGATAAGAACCTATAAATTTATTTATTTTGTTACCATGCAATAGAAAACCCTATTATGCTTCATGCTTGTAGTTGGATTTGGGCTAACCCACAAGTTTGTCAGATAATTTCTTTTTTGGTTTAAAAAAAAAAAAAATCTTGAGTTTGAAAGTGGGTTTGTGCAAGATCATGGGGGTCCAAAAAGTGGTGATGTGAAAAGTTTTTAACATGTCCAAACACACAATATTTCCACCTTTGACTTTTTGTAGGATTAGGTACAATATCCATTTTGGTTTGGTAATAATACCAAATCGAAACGGATATCCATTTCCATCTTGAAACGAATATCCATTTTCGTCTTGAAATGGATATCCATTTCTAAATGAACATCCCTTTAGTTTAAATCATAATTTTTAATTCCGTTGGGTCCCGCCCGATCAATTTTTTATTTTATATGTTATAATAATTTTTTAATATATTTATCATATACAAAATTAAATTAAAAAATATTAATATATTTTTGTTAATTTATTATATATAATATATATTTAATATATTATAATATTATATTTTATTATAATATTAAATATTAAATATTAAATATAATATTAAATTTATTATATTATTATATAATATTATATACTAATATTATAATATAATATAATATATATTATACATAATATAGTGTATATTATATTTTTATATTATACATTTGAAAAAAATTGCCACCAATTAATATATGGTCGGGTTACGAACCATACCATATATTAAAAAAATATAAAACATGAAACAAATATCTGTTTCCTTGATTGTAAATTAAAAAAAACCAGAGCACTCATATTATATAATATTATATTATTATATAATAATATAAATATATTATTATTATATAATAATATAAATATATTATTATTATGTAATAATATAAATATATTATTATTTTATAATAATATAATATTTAATAATAATATTATATTATATTATAT